>JAGYHZ010000236.1:0-13541 GCA_024244195.1 Ascosphaera aggregata | reverse complement strand
CTTCAAGGGCGCTGGTTACAGTGGTTCTATTACCACCGCCGAGCCCATTAGCGTCTGGGAGGAGTCTGGCTCTGTTCTCTGCCCCGTCGTCGATGTTCTCGGTGCCAACTTGCATCCTTTCTTCAATGCCAAAACCAAGGCTGCTGATGCTGGTACCTTCGTAAAGTCTCAGTTCGAGCTTCTCCACAAGGTCTGCAACGGCAAGAGGGTCATTAACCTTGAGACCGGCTGGCCTAACGCCGGTGGCGCTAACGGCGAGGCTATACCCGGCAAGAGCGAGCAGAAGGCCGCCATTGATGCCTTGATCCAAGAGGTCGGTGAGGACTCTGTCTTCTTCTCTTATGAGGATGATGGGTGGAAGGACCCTGGCCAGTTCAACGTTGAGCAACATTGGGGTTGCTTCGACCAACTCTAAGAAGATCGCTCTCATTTTTCATTCTTGCGTCTTGTTTTCGCCTCCCCACCCCATCTCCACCCCCACTGTCTTTTTCATTAGTAAAATCCCGGTATTTAGTACACATCTTTCTCTTCTGATTTTTCGTTATATCCCCTCCCAATCGTTATTCTGATTGTTTTAGGTGCCTGGCCGATTCTCCTTCTGCGAACCCATGTTTCCATAGGCTGTACCGCAATATATACCATACTTTTGCCTTGATTTTCAATGTGCTCAAATATGTAGGAACGTGAGATCATGTTCAAACAATCCCGTCAAGGATAGCACCGCAGTATGCCGTATTCCTTCAGATAGGCACCCTGTTTTCCAGCAGTGTTGCTTCGATTTTCCCAGGCCTGCGATGTCGACAAGCCGGCAAAAGCGGAGTTTCTTAGTTGATGTCAAGATTTGGGGGTAGAAGTCGGTATAGGCGACTGAGTCCTCGCTAATGAGCAACTGACAGGCGGCGTCGCTCGATGCTGATCCCTGAACTTGTTAACAACCTGTCGTTTGCTGCTGCCATCGCCCTCGCGCGGTTGGTAGTTGTGGCACGGAGTCGGGTGACCTCAAACCTTCCTCTCCCGAGAAATATCGGCGGAACAAGCAGCTCAGGATGCCATGATGACTGGCTGACTGGCATCTTTGGTAACATCAGCCTGCCACTCTAAGCACCGTAAGTCAGGGTGCATATAGATCCCCTGCATCCATCTCAGTAAGCAAATCTCGTTCGTTAACACTACTTGGCGAAGTCAATCTAGTTGTCCGCGACAATGGAGAGATGAAAGACAGGAGATACACCATTTGTACCGTCAACCAGAGGTTTCGGAACGCCCATAAGCTTTTGAACTCAATGAAGTTGGCAATGGCTCACGGCCAGATGGGAGACTGAAGTGTAATTCTACTCTTGGAGGACTGAAGAACAATATTATATGCGTTGTATGTCACTGATTAGTAAAACATCCTGATATATCCAGAACGAAATATGGAACGATGCTGCATGTGTGATAATGTGAAGGAAGAAAGGGGGGGAAAGATACGTCGGGGTGATAATCGATTGCCAAAATGAGTGAAACCAAAAGCCATATGTAAAGCGATGAAGTCGCAAGATGAAGAAACTTCAGGAAATGAACGTCTGAATCAAGGGCAAAGGAGTGTCAACAGTAGTGAGCGAATGTGACGAGCCAAAAAGATGATCGCATCCGAGAGTGTTAGATGGCTCATTATCGTAGAATGAGGATGCAATGGGAATCCAAAAACGGCAGACGAATCCCACGCAGATTGATTTCAAGCTACAGTGAGTGACGCTTCCTTAGATTTAGAAGATACCAAAGCGCTTGCTCTTCGGTTTTTCTACTGTAGTCAGATGTCAGAATCACGCATCTGGAGTATGGGCATGGGAAAACGGAATAAGAACAAAACCCCTCTAGAATATAGGGTTCCGTCGAACTCACCTTGCTTTGGAGGCTGTGCGCCCTTAGGATTCGACGAAGATGCTGCATTCCTGATGATCGCAAGACGGCTTATAGCCCGCGCATCGCCTTGTTCAGCGGCCCTAACATACCATACATTGGCCTCCAGAGGATCGCGACGACAGCCGATGCCCATCTCGGTGAAGTAACCAACTGCAAAACATGCTTTTGGTAGACCTGCAATGTAGTCGACATCGTTAGCAGGTGATTACACAACACCGTAGATCAACGAGAAAAAGTTTTCCCCCATACCAGTTTCAGCTGCTTTCCTTGCCCATTCATAGGCTTCGTAATAATCTCTGTCCAATAGTCCTTCCGAGCCCAGCATGAACCAGGCAGATAAAGCCAGCATAGCCGGCCCATGTCCCGCTTGTGCAGCTGTCGTATAGAAATGTATGCTTAGCGCGGGATCGACAGGACAAGATAGTTTGCCATGCTCATAAGCATCACCCATGCGATAAGCAGCGTCCGAATTTCCCAACTCTGCCGCACGAGTAAATAGCTGAGCGGTATAAGTTAGGTCCTTGAAGACATCATCGCCAAAGCCGGTCTCGTGCAAAAGCCCAAGTTCATAAGGAGCCGAGTTGTACTGTGGATCGGCTGCCTCTGCTGCACGTTTCAACCAAGTTATTCCTTCCCTGTACTTCTTCGTTTGACCCATATCACCTTGAAGGCATGCTTTGCCTAATCGTAACATGGCTCCAGGGTGACCTTTCGACGCTGCTTGGCGGTAAAATTGAACAGCTTTCGCTTTATCCTTTGTTACTCCCCACCCGAATTCGTAGCATAGCGCAGCTCTATATCCAGATTCAACATGCCCATGTTTGCTCGCGGCGACGAAGAATGCGAAAGCTTTGGCGAGGTCACTCTTGCCCTTATTAAAGAATCCAGAAGCGTAACCATCGCCCAAATGGTACTGCGCAAACGGGTAGCCTCTATCAGCTAGTCGTTGAAGGATATTCCTTGCCTCCCGTATGAGTTCATACTTGGAAACAGATTCGTCCGTCTTATTCTTCTTATTTGTCTTATAATCAAGAACGATTTCCTCAACGTCATCACCTTGCGATAAACTCGAATTGATCATAAAAACTGCGAATTCGTATTGCGCTGCGGGATCGTTTGTTTTTTTCACATTCGCGAGATACATATCAAACGTCTTTTTATGTCCTAACGAGGACGCAAGCGCACCCGGGGTAGGCTGATGAGTTTGTCCCTCAGAGGGAACGCCAGGAACAGGTTGTGGGTAAGACGAGTTTAGGAGGTGAACAAGAGAAACAGCAGGATGCGAAGGCCGTCGCAAGCGCTGACTCGAAGACTTTCTTGAAAGAGAGTCAGTACGACTTATGTCGGAAGTAGAAGAGCTGTGACGAGGAGGTTCAGAAGCAACCGCACGCGCTCGAAGCTCCAGCTCTGAATGATGATAATGCAATGGTTGATACTCCAGTTCTTGACTTTGCAGACTTTCCGTCCGCGCACTTGAATAAATGGAATTTGTGTCATCAACGCTTCTCTGTTGAGGAAAAGATGATTGATCATTCGCAGGAGCAGGCGAAGACCTTATCTCGTCAATGCTCACATCCATATCTCGGATTCTCTCGATCGTACTATCTAAAGCTTCCGTAAGTCCAGAATCACTTCCCAGCTCGCGCTCGCCGACGGTGACACCAGACAGAAGAGTCTGATTGACACACTCCAACTGCGAAGGTGATTCAAGACGAGGCTGGGCAGCAGGTGGTGTCTGTGACACTGGTAATGGTGATCTCGACTGTGACGCACTCCTGTGATCTTCTTCGTACCGTCTGGAAAGGTGAGAAAGCTCCCCCGAGCTTCTAGTTGAAGATGAGCCCTCTTTCATAATCCCACTTAATCTAGAGACTTTTCGTCTAAAGGACGTATATTGAGGCTGTGGACGTGGTGAACCAGCGGCAGACGATCGAGGAGATTGGGAGGGAGAGGCTCGCCCCCTCAAGGATGGAATGGAGCTGGACGATATCTGCCTTTGTCTATATGGAACAATTGTATTGCGGGGGACTGCTGGGGCTGGTTGAGCTGGAATAACTTCTGCCGGGTTCTCTATGACCGTAGGACCAGGTGTACCTGTTGACTCTGCAGATGACACCGGAACGATGTCACTCATGTCAGCAGAGAGATGGCCGTCATACGACTGTTGATAACTATGGTTTTGAGAAGGTTGGGCGCGCTCAGTTGCCAGTAACTCCCCAGCTGCTTGGGTATTTGAATGAACTGGATTTGGCTCGTTTGAGGAGCTTGTTCGCAATTTTTCAGAACCGTTTGACTTTGACACGGAGCTGCCATGATGTGGCCATGAGTTTTTCGACGCCTCTTGACTACCATGATTGAGCGCTAATGATGATGATGATATTAATGATGGTGATGGTCCGTGAGCAGATTGGCGCGGAGATAAAGGCCTGCTAGGAGCTCCCTGTGAGCGGTGCGGCTGATCCTCAGGAGAAGGAGTACCGATGAGTGGAAGAGTTGATGGCGACGACGAGGGATGATTAATGGAAGATGGAGAGGGTGTAGAATAATGATCTGCGTGTGGAACGGCCACTGCCGCCGTTGAGCCGGACATTGCACACCGTCGTAAAACAAATTTGGTCCAAGAACGTTGTGCCAAAGAGATGAGGATTGAATGTCGAGGAATATGGACCATGTGAGTAAGTAACAGTTGAAGGTCGTGAAATGATGATTTGAGAAGAGTAAAAGATATCAGTAGGGATGATTGAAAAGTCAGTGGAGATGATCGTAAGAGAGTGGTTTCGCTTTCCACAAGCTGTCGGTTTCGTATGCAAAAATAGCTGGGAGAGTTGTTTGATAGTACGACGTGTGACAGAAGCTAGACAGATACTGTCGATGCCTTCTATACTTGACGCAGCATGCCGTTAGGTGAATTCGGAGAAAGGAGATGATCAACCTGATATGGGAGGAAGAGATCTGCCGCACCTCCTGATTTCCGTCCAGTGGTTGAGCGCTCTCTGAAAAGAGATGGACGTAGTATTCTTTCCTGTTGAAAGGAGTTACTTAGTATGCCTGAATTCATCCGTCCCACATTTGTCGGTTTATTTTTATCCCCTTTATGGCTTTTCCTCTCTACCGTAATTCCTTTTTCATTTTCTTTTCCCTTTGTCGCAAAGGGGGGAGTTGGGCACAGTAGAGAAAACGCTCAAACCAGCAGACGGGGAGAGGAGATGTTAAGACATGCTACCAGTGATGTTCCAGCGAACCAAGGATCACAGTGACAAGCACCGAGGTGTCGTAATTGGAGAATGGGACATTATGATTCAAAATGAGTTATTTATGTAAGGTAACTTGCGGATAGCAGAGAGCAAGTAGCGAACAAGCTGAAGTTGGTCCATCAAGCTATCAACAGTAGAAGGAAGATGGGTAGGCCAGGAGAGAAGGAAGAAGTATTTGCGCTGGACTTGAACGTGTCCGAGAAGAAATCCATGTAGTACGCTCAAATGAGTCCAGTCTAGTTCGATTCAGTCCAGTGCAGTGCAGTGCAGTGCAGTGCGGTGCAGTCCAGTAGTCAGTTCACCCGCACTAATGAAGCTATGATATGATATGGTATGGTATGGTATGTTATGATATGATATTATTTGATATGTTATGATGTCCTTTGCTTTCGATTTGGTTATATATCTTCCATTCATTTCTTGTTCAATTCAGCAGCACGGGCCTCCAGTTCTTCCCTGGAAGCTTTAGGAGGCAGCTCCACATCTATACAGAGTCAGAAAGCTGAAACGCGAGAAAAAGAGAACACACACAAATGAATGGAGTGAAGGAGAGAACAGTGAAATCAGAAATTGAAATATTTAACACGTACTTCCTGGGATTGCAGGACCTGGGTTGATAAAGTCCTGTGCAGAGGGTTTGGACTTGTCTGAATCAGCAGCAACAGACTTGTCAGATGATTCAGGCTGATTTTCCTGGACAGGCTGTATAGAATACTGCTGTTCTTGATCAGACATAGTGACGAGGTATCGAATAAATCAAGTAAACCGATTGAAAGTGTAATGAATCTGAACAAGGCAGTTAGTTGATTGATGATGATGAGGATGATGTTGAGGTTGAAGTGAGAAGAAGAAGAAGAAGAAGAAGGGAGGGGAGGATTCTATTATATACGTGGTGATACTACGTACTACATGTGCAGTGTAGAGATAAGATAGCCTGCATCGGCATCTACTACTGCTACAGCACACACCATCATCATCATCATCTTCTTCTTCTTCCGTCTTCATCAAGCCCTGGGATGACTGTTTCTTGCGACATCCCATCTTCCTCTCTCGTATCATCATGCTTCATGGATAGGCTTTATTTCCTGCTCCCTCTCACTCTTTGGTAGTTGGTCCTGGAAGAGGACGACAACTCAAGTACCTTGACCCGGAATATGGCTTTTTTTGAAGATCGGTTCGCCCATCAATCTCTGAACATCGCTAATTACTCCTCGACAATTCCTAATTATTGCGGTGATTAATTGATTTGATTCATTGACTGACTGACTGATACTACCTGTTTGCAAGAGGAGAGGCATCTTCCTAAATCCTCTTTGAATTCTTTATTCCTACTTTTTCCTCTTCATCACTCATCCTCAATCATACCTGTCAGTCCGCGCCTTGTGTGTGGAGTTTGAAACTTTACGGCACACGGATAGCTGTGAGGATCATTCCCCACAGCCAGTTAGCAGATATCCAGGCGAAAAGAAGGATTTGGAAAGGGTAGTAAAAAAAAAAAAGAAAAGAAGAAAGAAAGAGAACAGGAAAAGACGAAAACAGGGGGAAAGACGAAAGAAAGAAAATAAAAAAAAAAGGAATAGAAGAAGCGAAGCCTTCGTTCACGGCTACTATCGTCATTCGACTCCATCAAACATCCAGTCTATCTGGTGGTATGCAGCTGCAGCCTGTCTAGTGCTGTACTGCCTATCGGTTTCGCCGTTACGTGAGTGCAACCTTGACTCGACTTGATTTGATTTGCATTGCATTGCCTTGATTTGATTTGATATAATTTAATTTGATTTGACTTGACTGGCCGCCGTTTTTTACTACAAGCTCTCCCTTTCATATCTAACCGGTTCTCTCCTGTTGCAGGGATATGTCCTCATCTGATCGCCCCGATCATCACCAAGATCATCGTAATCAACATCAACATCATCGCTCTCCTACTGATTATACTTCTCCTCATCCTTCATCGGGTATACCGCTGGACCCATACCTGCAATCATCTCACGATCAACAACCTGATCGTCAATACCAGCAACAAACTCAATATGATTACTACGATCAAAGGACCTCTCATGGCATCGTCGACGATGATGTGCTTGACAATCCCCGTTCGTACAGTCTCCGGTCTTCAGGGAGTAGCAATGGCTTCACACCAACCATGGCTAGTCCAGGAATCGTTCAGGATCCAGAGCACTATGCTTCCTACATATCGCGAAAGAAGTCTCTAGTCAGACCAGAGCGAAGTCGCATAGATCGAAATCATCCGAATTATCATTATCTGCAGCATGCTCAGAATTTGAACATGGAGATTCTGCCCTCCACCACTGGTGCTGCTCCCATGTCCAGTGTGGTCAACGATTACGGTGATCCCGTCACTGTTACCCCCGCTTTTTCATCTTCTGCGCCGCACGCTATGGATGAAACACTCGATCTCGATCCCATTGCTGCTGCAACCAGTCAAACCGATCTTAAGACTGGCACTACCCTCAACAGACTTCCCGGCTCGCACAGACTCGATGATGGTTCACGTTCCAGGAGGAACTCTCGAAAGGAGGCTGCTGCTCGACGGAAAGCCATCACTGAGGCCGAGTTACGCCAGCGTCAGGAATCGGAGCAGAGCAAACCACCGAGTTTCTGGAACGTCTATTGTGCCTTCGTCACCTTCTGGGCTCCTGATGCCGTTCTCAGCTGTTTTGGTATGCCTGCAAAAGCCCAGCGCAGGGCTTGGAGGGAGAAGATTGGTCTTATATCCATCATCCTATTGATCGCCGGATTCGTTGGTTTCCTCACCTTTGGCTTTACCGCGGTCGTCTGTGGAAAGCCTCCAGTACGGCTCAAGATCAATCACGTTGATTCGTCTTATCTCATTGCCCATGGCAAGGCCTATAATATGATTCGTTCTCGCCATCCTGCAGCGTGGGGGATTCCTAGTGGCTCCAACGTCTTATGGGATTTGCCTCACAAGTATGGCGGCGAGGATATAAGCTTCATGTTTCAGAATGTTAATGGAGCTTGCAAAGGACTTATTACAGCTCGTAAGGACTCTGGCATGCCCACAGATGACAATGGGAATCTGGCTTGGTACTTCCCCTGTGTATCATTCAAGCAGGATGGCTCTAGCAAACCGAACTTCACTCAGCCGCCATACCCTGGTCATGCCTGCCACACTTCTGATCGTGCCAGGGATGCATTTTACCATCATCTCCGTGTTTCTGGCGACGTCTATTTTACATGGGACGACATCATGAATTCAAGCCGAAACCTAGTCGTCTGGTCGAATAACGTCCTGGACCTGGACCTGCTCAACTGGTTGAACGAATCTGCCGTCAACTATCCCAGCGCATTCGATAAACTTCGCGATGATGACAGCATGAGAGGTATTGATGTTTCGCATCTATTCCAGGCCGGGCAGGACAAGAAGGTTGCGCGTTGCTTATCTGAGATTGTTCGCGTTGGATCCGTGGATACCGAGACGATTGGATGCATAGCGTCGAAAGTCGTTCTTTACGTATCGCTCGTTTTCATTCTCTCCGTTGTCTTGGTCAAGTTCGTGCTTGCTTGTACCTTCCACTGGTTCCTTGCGCGAGGCTACGCGGCTCCTAAAACAAAGATCGATCCCGACTCAAGAGATAGACACCGCGAAATTGAGGATTGGAGCAACGATATCTACCGTCCTGCTGCAGTTGCTGCGAATCCGTCGATCTCAGAAAGAACAGCCAGACGCGCTAGCACTTTTTTACCCACCACATCCCGATTCACAAGTCCTTATGTTGCCAGCCGAGGAGACAATGAGAACGGATATGGGGGAATGAGTCGACGCGTTAAACCAACCACTATGGCCGCTCAGAGTCATAGCCAAAGTAGTCGTCATGCCGGTCTGTACGGTCCGGGTGCTGCTGTTAACGCGAGCCAAGGGACCCTGTCTACCGATCAATTGTCTAGACAAGGCAATGGCGCGGCTCTATCTTCGTCAAAGTACCCCAGTCATAGCGACGGCGATCCATCTGGAATGGCTGGGTTCGTTCACGAGGGTGTTATACCACAACCACCTCCTGAGTGGCAGCCCTTCGGATATCCTCTGGCTCACACGATTCTGCTCGTTACATGTTATTCCGAAGGAGAAGAAGGTCTACGGACGACGCTGGATTCCGTTGCTACCACAGATTATCCCAACAGTCACAAAACCATTATCGTTATCTGTGATGGTATGATTAAAGGAAAGGGAGAACAATACAGTACGCCTGAAATCGTACTCGGTATGGTGGGCGACTTCGTCGTACCACCCGAAGAGGTTCAGCCATACTCGTACGTCGCCGTTGCCAGCGGTTCAAAACGTCATAACATGGCAAAGATTTATGCAGGCTTCTACGACTACGGTGCTAAATCTGCTATCCCGCCCGCGAAGCAGCAACGTGTCCCTATGATGGTCATCGTCAAGTGCGGTACCCCTGATGAGGCAAACAATGCCAAGCCCGGTAACAGGGGAAAGCGTGATAGTCAGATTATCCTCATGTCGTTCTTACAGAAGGTCATGTTTGACGAGCGCATGACGGAGCTTGAATACGAGATCTTCAATGGACTCTGGAGGATTACAGGAATATCGCCTGATTTCTATGAGATTATGTTGATGTGTGATGCCGATACAAAGGTGTTTCCGGACTGTCTTACCCACATGGTGTCGGCTATGGTGCAGGATCCTGATATCATGGGTTTATGCGGCGAAACAAAGATTGCAAACAAGACGGCAAGTTGGGTGTCAATGATTCAAGTATTCGAGTATTTTGTTTCACACCATTTATCGAAAGCTTTCGAGTCGGTCTTTGGTGGTGTCACTTGCTTGCCTGGATGTTTCTGCATGTACCGCATCAAGGCACCTAAAGGTGGACAGAACTATTGGGTTCCTATCCTCGCCAACCCTGACGTGGTCGAGTATTATTCCGAAAACGTTGTCGATACATTGCACAAGAAGAACCTGCTTCTTCTCGGTGAAGATCGATATCTATCGACACTAATGCTGAAGACATTTCCGAAACGAAAGCAAGTTTTCGTGCCTCAGGCCGTCTGCAAAACCATTGTTCCGGATGAGTTTAAGGTTCTTCTTTCGCAACGCCGTCGTTGGATCAACAGTACGGTGCATAACCTCATGGAGCTCGTACTTGTTCGTGATCTCTGCGGTACATTCTGCTTCAGTATGCAATTCGTCGTGCTCATGGAACTCATCGGTACGCTCGTCCTACCGGCAGCTATCGCCTTCACATTCTACGTCATCATCACATCCATCGTCAAAAGTCCCGTCCAGATCATACCGCTTGTCCTGCTTGCTCTCATTTTGGGTCTACCAGGTGTGCTAGTAGTGGTTACGGCGAAAAGACTCATCTATGTCGTGTGGATGTTCATCTATCTCCTCTCACTCCCCGTATGGAACTTTGTCTTGCCGACATACGCGTACTGGAAGTTCGATGATTTCAGTTGGGGAGATACACGAAAGACGGCAGGAGAAAAAACGAAGAAGGCTGGTATTGAGTACGAGGGTGAATTTGATAGTAGCAAGATTACGATGAAGCGATGGGCGGATTTCGAAAGAGGTATGTCCCGCTGCTGCTGCTCATGCTGCACCCACTATCCAGTTGCTCCTCTCCGTTATTCTTATTTCCTTTCTCTATATACTCTTCAGTGACCACTTTGCTGACTATTAATCTATTGCAGAACGTCGGGCGAAGTTAGCTGCACAGCAGCAGGACCCCCACCCTCAAGATCAGGGTTATTCGGGCAACTACCGCGAAGACTATCAAGACTTTTTCTAGAGAAAGTAGGCGTTTCGTGTGAGATTTGGTTATCTATCTGCTCGCAAGTCGTACTTGATTTACACTCTCATGATTCCCTTTCTTAATCTTCTTTCTCTCTTTTCTCGTATGGCTGGCCTGTTCAACAATGTGTCTTTTCATACAATCCTGCTCTTTTTCCTTGCGGCAGTGTTCGTCGCATTCTTCCTATCCACTTTCTCACTTTCCTCCTTTCCCCCCTTTTTTCTTTAAAAGAGAAGAAACATCAAATTGATGCAGATAATGACGGGACTTGGGAAATTTTTTAGATCGTGATAACTTCTTGCTGCTGCCCATCTTCTGAAGTGATCTAGACTGTAGTACTTACAGTACACTTATAGCCTACAATACGTACGCATGTAGCGTATCACCGACTATATCTGCTTCTTCTTTTCGTCCCTCTTCCCTCCTGTTTCTAATCTGTTACTATCATTGTATGTACATACTTTTGCATCCAGCCAGCCAGCCCCAGGGAGGACTACTACTAGGAATGCGCTCTTATCTCTGTTAACGCTATGAAGCAGAAGAAGCAACTTCCCATTCAACATTTCACATAGTTACGTATCTTCACAACTGGAAATGACAGAGACGTGCGTCCCTTGTGAATATTTCCTTCTTATACCCTGCTGGTGAGAGGTCTTATATACACACAATACACTACGAATCATGTTGTGATGATGATTTGAGGGATCTCATTCAATGTGTCGCTCGGTAATGTGAGTAGGTCATCCTTACTCACCATGTCTAAGCAATTGTATACCTCGTTACTACTACGACTTATGACCACCACCACCACCACTACTGCGAAGACAAAGACAAACGCGGCGCATTAGAAATGGAGGTTCATAACATACTCCCGGCAGGATTTATGTTCGTTTGTTGTTACTTTTTCTTGCGGATGGAGATGGACACCAAGAAGGGGGGGTAAGGCGGGGTGGAGGGTAGGCCCGTTTTCAGTCAGTTCATCCGGAATGCGCGACTTGGCAGTCCCTCTCTCTTTTCTCCAAGGTGGATGTTGTTTTGCTTCTTGCTGCGTCGATCGAGGAGGTACTTGGATGCATCGAGGATCCGGCCCTTTATTTTTCTTTTCTTCCGACGATTGCCCTGGCGTTCATAGGAAGTGAAGGGCGTTCGTATACTTCTCAGGGAAGGACGAAAGTTGCTTCATATGCCTGCCTGCTGGAAACGGGACATTTCAGCCTTGGCTGTGTCTCCCTCCCTTACTGCCCCGTCATCACATTGGGCTGACCCTTTGATTCTTACGGAAGAGGATTTTCATTTTACCTGTTGAAGCCCACGGACGTGTCAATTCACATATTGAGCTATCCTCTTGGGCGAAGACACAGAGCCTGAGCAACCGCAACCCTTTGTGTGCTGGTTCATCGTCATTGGATCTTCGGGCCTTGATAGTCTTCCCGCTCCTGCTCCTGCTCCTGCTCGTCCACGGCTGAATGACATGACATTTCCGTGCATATGCGACATCTCGTTCCTGATTTGCCACCGGTGGAGATCCTGATTCCGACCACTTCCATTGTGGAGGAGCGTGGTGGTCAAGGTTCTCCCCATCCAAGCAGCGATAATCCTTCCTCGGTTCTTCCTCAGGGTCCAGGTCACTATGGGTTAACTTCTGATGACGAACATCCGTATCAGCTGTTAGTTGGCTCGAATGACAGCTCTACTCTCAAAGCACATTTTTCATCCCTCTCTCATTATCTCGGATGGAACCCTCAGGTGGCAAGGCCGGCGCTGTATTTTGCATCGTGAACTCTTGTTATCCTCTGCCAGGACGCCGCTCTCATTTTGCAATAAATTTCTATTACTTTTCCCTTTTCCGCCTTGCCTCTGATATATTCGGCATTACATAGTATATTTGACTGCACGACATACAGACAAGAGGAATAATGTTAAATCACCTTGAAGCAACTTTCAGCTGGCACGAAGACAACCGTTGACTTACCTCTTCAACCCTTATCATCATCAGCAGCTCAACATTCGGATTCAATTGCCGTCTCTGCCGTAAGAAGAAGAGACAGACGGCCGTGCATTTACTACGAATCACTCATCGTCCACCATGTCCACAACGCCGCAACATTCGTTCTCACTTGTCCCGGAGCACACGAACGATCAGCGCTGGGTTGATCAAGATGAAGCTAGCGTTTATTCATTTGCCAGTTACGATGACATGCCGGCTGAAGATGTTTCACTGATTCCATACCACCAGCTTACATCTTACAAAGGTGACAGGCGAGCCTTCTTCCGGTCATATCGCAATGATAGCGACCTCTCTGAAGAGATGAGTCCAGCGGAAGCAAAGCAGTTTTTCTATCCTACGGCAATCACTGGACCGTCGGGAACATCTCACTTCGAGCATCATCAGAATGCAGCGACTTCATTCGGTTGTCATTTACCTACATATCCGCCTGGAGGAACGGAATTGTCACCCGCAGAACTCTTGTCGTTTCGTACCTTCGTGCGCCATATGGAGGAGGATAGAGATTTGATACCAGAGACTACATTGCAGCGCGATTGTATGTTCCTTTTTCTCGCGGAGCATTCTTGGGCTCCCACACCCCCC
>JAGYHZ010000235.1:0-13570 GCA_024244195.1 Ascosphaera aggregata | reverse complement strand
CTAGTACTTGACAGAGCTAGCATGCACTTACAGCGTTTCTGTTGGTTCACTCAGGAACAGGCCAGTCGCTGGTATATGGAACCACCACCTGGAATCAATTCAATTCAATTCGACTCAACGCAAACTCAATTGACGTATTCCAACATCACGACAGAACTCGGAGTAAGAAAGAATAGCTTTGCGAGAAGACCTGGGCGGCTCAACCACTGTTTATGCTGTTCCATTCGCCCACCAGTGCCGTTAGTCCCAGACCTTACCCGTCATATCAACGATGATCCGTCGTCATCGTCGGGGAATGAAGATGCGAAGAATGCGGGGATGAACTGCATGATGTACCATCTTATTGCAACTTATATATGCTGGTACATGTCCAATAATTGCATATAACGTCTTATAACGGTTACTCACGGTCTGCCCCTTTTTCCAACGGTTTGAGACACTTTGCCGGACGCGCCCAACATCACATCGTCCCAGATCGCAATGATCATGAGCTGCAATCTGCACTCATCAGCTCTTTCTTCTTCCTCTTCCTCTTCATCAGCATCATTATCTTCTTCTGCCTTTATTTGAAGCCCAAACACTCTGAAGGATTTATCATACTCGCCATGGGTATTGCTGATTCTCAACCGGCAGAGTAAAGGGCTAATTGGGGGCTGGCATTGGAGGCTAAAAGCACCGGTATTCGCAGGCGCAGGCGCAGGCGCATTAGCATTTCCTTTGGCTTTACTGCCAGCTGTTGGTTTAATTCCTGCAAGTAATGAACGTTCATCAGACAGAAGACAGTAACTGTCGTGGCATTGCATGAGTTTCAGGGGAGCAGTGGTTGGCCCTGATATCACCAGAACGTCAACAACTCTCGGAAAGAAATAGATAAATGAATCAATTAGAAAAAAAAAAACCATATCATCATCAGTGCACAGTTGGAGAAATACTTCACAGTCTCCGTTCAGCGCGAGACAAAAGCCAACCTCCCTATTGCAGTCCCTGAGAGACCTCGTCAGCACCGTACTTCGCAGCAATCTATTTCAGTCTCTGCAGATTGTCCGCCCCATAACTATATGGGCGAGACGAGTGATTAAGGATTCTAAATGAGAGCAGGGTGTTAATCGCCTTTTTTGCAGCACGTGCTCGGATTTCATACGCTGCTCATGATCCATCTCAACCATGAACCTGGGAGTACTCGTTAGAGTCTACTTTACTAAAAGAAGGAGTCGTTCTTTTACTGAGAAGGGAAAATGCGCGAACATCAGTTTGTTTGTCAGTTTACACTGTTATTCTCTGGAATCAGGTCCAAGAGGCGTTCCCCCATTTCTCTCGCAGGCCTTGTTCGTTGGTGGAAAAAGGGGCTGGCTGAATAACGATGACAGCCTCGGCACTGGTCCCCTTCAGATCTTCAACCTCCCTAACGGGAGCGCCCGCGACAGCCTTATAAGCGCACAAGTCCGGAAGACTAGACGCTATGATGAATAATGGCAACGACGAGTAGTCGTGTCATTCACGTCCATCACTGCTTGAACGATCTGGTTTATAGCTCTCTTTGCTGGTGGGATAAAATGAGAGAATGGACAACCGCTCATAGAATGGTTTGAAGGTCTCCGGCTTGTCGTCCACGGCAGAGGTATAGATCATGATGAAGATAGTAAGTTAAGCTGCCTCATTGAGTATGACGCTTGCATGGGTATCTTTCTTAACAGCTTCGAGTTTTGAAATCAAGGCTTCCATGTAATTGTGGCTGTCAGGCTGTGCAATCACCCGGACCTCACACCAAACATCGTTCTTGACCGCAGTCATCTCTAAATTCGTCATAATGCCTGGTTTTGTTATCAGTACTGGACTATTGAAGTAAGGTTAACGGTACATGTCCTCTAACCATGATTGATGCCGCCTCCTCTGAGTGCCCAGAAGAGATCGGTGTTTTCGCCGCTCGTGGCGTTGACAACCGTCCCATCGCCCAGAACCACCTGCATTCCCCCGCACCAGCTACCATTATGGTCTAACCTAGGATTTTTCATTGTACTTACTCCATAGCGGACAACACTCATGCAGCTCAGACCGTATTCGCTGCGTTGGAAAGACAATCCACCAAGAATCAGTCCAGGTATACCTACGGCAGGAATTCTGCCGTCAGTGACGGTAATGCCTTGGGGTTCAAGTCCATCATACACTTCGCTCCACGTCGACCCTCGCCCAACGTTTACAATCTTCTTGCCCTCCCGTCACTGCGAGCTATTTGATTGGCCATCGAGAATGACAACGCCATCATCATTGCTAATCTATCCTGGGTTCTGCGTGTGCCCTTCACCACGGACGGAGGAGGGCAAAGTTAAGAATTGGTCGTTACTGAGAGCTGCGAAGCTAGAAAGAAGCTTCCCAACTTCTTTTGGCTGGCAAGCTGATTGAAGCTTGTCAACGGCCTGCGTGTATCTGACCATAGTGGATGATGATCTGATGATGTTCGTATGATTCTCAAGCGGTCTGTGAGGACGGTCCGGCACTGGCCCTGCACAAGAAGCATGTCGTGATAAAATACCAAGAAGCGGGAAAGCTCCCTTTACGTTGAGCGAGGCTCAATAATGCTCCGGAAATATGCAACCATCTGCATGCTACCACGACGCCACGCAATTTCCCTTTCGCGGGACAGAAGGGGAGAAGATGATCACCTCGCTCATGTTCGAAAAGGTGTTTTGAAATCCAGGTGACCCTGCTTCGATTGGACGCGCTGGCTTTTTTTCAGAGTCTTATACCCAAGACACTATGCAGCGTACTCAGGTCCGTGCAGGGAGGTTAATCGTCTCTGACTTCAGAACTCACGAACGCTGGTCCCATCTCGACTAGCGCAACAAGCTAAGAGATAGGTTTACCTTGCAGCCGAAGCGGGGGTTTGATCACGTTGGACACCTTGATGTCGTGAATCGAAGGTGGTCCGTCATCGTTGTCTCGTGGTTTGTGAGCCGCTATGATGTGCATGCATGAATCTGGCCACGCGGCAGAAGAAAGATAACAATGAGCTGAAGCGGCAGAAATTACATGAGCCGATTCAGCACAACTCGCATCTTCACAGCGGGCGCAGTGCACGCTTGTACCATGTGCACAGGTGCCAAGCTCCCCGATATCACGGGTGACTCTTGACGAGCAAGACCGGATATTGTCACTTTCCACAGCTCGTGAATGGCCCCTCTGATGCGTCAGCTGGGTTACATGCATCTGCTTTTAGGGATCCGCTCGAAGCAGAGATATTTGTCGGCATCAAACGCATGGATATATCAAGCGAAGGACCGAAATTAGCATTGGCCGATTCACCCGAAATTCCGCGGATATGCTGCTTCGCAGGAGTTGTTCCGGGATTAGACTCCAAGGGGAATGGCGATTTACTGACCAAATCCCCCCTTTCTTGGTTTGACTCCGGCAGGTCAGCACTTCCCCTGATGAATGACGTATCAGTAGAGACGGCTTACTGCTGGTCGAAGACTGCAAATCAAATGACTGGCAAACAATGGGCCTCACTCTTGACCGGAGATAAAGCTTTCAGAAGCGCGTGCGCTCATCATCATGATCCTTGTACGTTCAAGAGCTGAGCTGAAAAACTATGACTGGAGATGCTCACTTCCGCATATATTCAATATTCATCATAATGCAGACTCCGTTTCGTTTAGCATGACTAAACGGGAACAGTGATTTCGACTCCCTATAGGATTGATGATGGCGCCGGCAAACTTCTTGATTGTCGCGTCTCACAGTAGCGGTGGCTTGTCTCTCGGGGATCCAGCCACTACTACGAGGGTAATGACAAGAGTGACGACTTGCTTTGTTAACATAGTTTATGGTCTTTGAGTGCCTTCACTTTCTTGACCATGATGTTAATCTCAAAAAACCTCGGACGCAAATATATCGTTCTTTTATAGCTTTGTCTTAAGATCTTATGTCTTCAGCGCCTTCAGTCTCGATGACTCTTTGGACGCCGTCGTTCTTGTGAGCTGTTGCATAGGTCTATAACGTGGCTGGCTTGGAATTAACCGCTGAAGTAGTTGCTCGTCAATGCCTAGGGTGCCCTTGCCCTGACGATTACATGGTATGGGTTGGTGGATTACCAGATTAATGTGCCACCAGAAAATATCCAGATTATTGGGAAGGTAAAGAACGCGATATGCAGAACGTTTGACCATGTATATAATTACTGACATGCAATCTTGCGCAGATAGGGTATGCTGCAACCATTGGCAATCTGTGGGTTGCCCTGGCCGTCAAGACCAGTGTGATTGCCTTCATCCTTCGCATCTTCCTTCATCGTGGTGTGCATACTATGAGACATACTACGAAGAATTTATGATAGTCCTCACAACCGCCAATTGCATAACGTACATATTTCGATGCAGGCTCATTGCACAGTATTGGCTACGCACATTACCGGATGCATGCTCTTCTCCTGATGTCACGTTTCAACTTGATGCTTTATCAAGGTGTGGTTGTTCATGCGGGTTTGATTATCATTAGCATGCCATTGCCTATGGTCTGGAAACTACAGATGCCATTGAAGAAATGCTTGCTGGCTGGCAACATTTCTTTTCAGTTTGATGCTGAACTTGAGTTGACAAATGTCACACACGGGCTGACATCTGCGTATAAGTCTCATAGCTTGCGCGGCTGCCCTTGTGAGGCTCACGACACTCACCTTTGCGAAAGATACAGAAGATACATGTATGTTGCGACTTAGTTGCTCCGTTCCGAAAAAAGAAGATACATTGACGTTGGCATAGGTTGTGCGGCTGTCTCACTCATAGGTCATCGAATCTGATTTTGGGGTGCTGGCAGGCTCGATGTCGTTATTACGCCAATGGTCTTGCATAAAATCAATCCTTGAAGGCAACAGCAAGAAAAACACACCCCACACCCACAGCATTTGCAGTGACAACAGAACGAGTTTGAATTGAGATCGACGGCGTCGTATGACAGGAATGGTGGGACGATATTGCGGACGCAAGGGACTTGATTCAGTCTCCACAAACCTCAGGGAAGGAGCAACAACCAAGAGCGAACCATTCCGGATTACGATGCATGATATGCACTCAATCCTGACCATGGGTCATGACTGGAAGATAAGTACTCTACTACCTACCGGCGTCACCTGCGTCACAGTTGCCGTCCTCCCGCTCCATATAGCTACCAGAATAGTGGGCGGGACAGAAGCTTGAGCTCCATTGCTCGTCCATGCACACACTAAAAGCGATGATTCGTCACCTCCTCTGCAGGCATAAAACAGGTTCATCTACCAAAGACTGGTTGACTGGGTTTTTGTGGATCTTAAATCTGACGTACCATGCGAATTGGCCTGCTGACAGTTTCTGCTGGGCCTGTGGGATTGCTGGGAAAGAGTGTATCAGACAAGATGTGATATGGGGGAGCGAGTTAAGTACTTGGCTAGGCTCACTCTATGTCATCGTTGACGATCGATCCCAGGGATGAACTCAGTCAGCACTCAGCACTGATGAAAGCTGACATGTTCCGATGGACTCATCAGCCCCCTCAAATGAGCCGAATCGGATACACCTACCCACATAGGAGCTGCAAAAGGTAAAACTCCATAGGCCTAAATTTTTCAGACTGATTTTAGACGCACGCTGCGACATAGTATATCATCTGATAGGGAAGGACGGACGGTGCCAATTCACAAGATACCTTCTTGCAAGCAGCTCTTCTACCCCTGAGCAAGGGATCTACGCAGTAAATGCGCGTCAATAGGGCGATAATTGATTGATTGACAGCATGACTAGGTGATTAACGGTGAACACCATTCCATTCAGCACATTGCTTATAATCAAAGGACCACAGAGTCATTGGGATTGTGATAGTAGTTTGTCGCTGCACAATGAGCTGCTGGATGTGTCTCATTTCACATGTCATCAAGGCCTTACGTACTTGGTCACTGGAGTTGAGAACGCAGATTGCTCTCGTTATTCTCCTCTTTTACACCACTAACAAGACTCCTTCAATGCATCAAATGACCACTTTTATTCATTTAGTACTGAAGTTTCTGAACGGCATATGGCGTCATCTATCAAAGCTCCAGCCTGGTATCTAGTTCCTGCGACAGAGACCGGGCGGCAACTTCTCAAACCGTGGGACATGGGGCCATGAGACCATGGAGCCAGTTCTTCAAGTCAGGAGAAGTATCAATAAACCAGTTGCATCAGGTGCATAGAATGGATCCCTCAGAACGAGAAGGAGTGGCTTCATCACGAATCAGATGCTCAAACACCTCTGTCTGGTCCGATGCTTGCGTCTATTATCTGTCTCAAGTAATACGTTGAAATCGTCGAGGAATATATTGTTGATACTTTGCCCATGAAACGCTCTTGCGCGCGGTCTACATGTTTTCTCTCGAGCGTGGCGTCAGCTCTGCTTAGATTAAACGCCAACAGGGGTGATGCGAAGCAAGTACCCAGTTGAGACTCCAAATAGCTTCATGGCTTGATCCCCACCTCCTTTGGAGTCGTCAATTACGCGGAGTTGAGGGGAGCTTTTCTACCTTGTTTCGCATGCTCTTCATGGTCTGATCCGACACAGCTTTGTTCAGGCGACTTCTCTGGGCAACTCTTGGAGTATTCGTCCAATGTTTTCTCGTCAGTCGACATCATTTGAAGTCCCAAGGAAATTATGGATAGCTGCCTTTTATCTTTTCAAGATCACTTTTGGGAGGAAACCTCGCTCTTTCTTCGACCGGTCAAACCAGCTTCCTTATAGCTCTTACTGTCGAGCGGTAAGGGTGCTACATAATCTAAGAACCCTCCTTGCGCATTGCTCTTACTACCAAGCTCGATCCAGCCGCAATGGGCACCGACTCTGATTTCTTAACCATTCGCAATTTGACAGCTGGTCCTGTTATTCTTGCCACAGTTGAGCGTTATCCACTGCATCGAGCCAAATTTCATCTCTGTCCCAAAAGGCCATATTCAAATCCTATCATTGAGAGCCATTTTTTCACAATCGAGCCTTACACGACACGCAGTACCGCGATTTCCATATTTGCATCAGGGGAAAACGAACACTTGCGGTTGGCCTTCGCAGCGTTTCGCGGAAGACATTTCGTGCATCTACCACATACAAATACCCCGGATGAGAACGACACAAATACGGAGAACCGGTTATTTGCCGTGTTCGTGAAGAGTCACCGTCATTTAACGCTCTATCAGCTGGCAGACGAGAGTCGCTGGATGGGAAGTCTGAGCGATAGGTTGATGCTTTCGGCTCTCTCAATCCCAGGCACGCACAATACACCCACATGTCACAAAGCACCTCCATCAGTACGATGTCAGGCCGCAAGTCCCAAGACGCAATTGGAGCACGGGGTGCGATTTTTTGACTTGCGCATGCACCCTGGTCATCTCAACGATGAAGCTAGTGATGATGATGGTTGTGAACATGATAAATTGGTATTGGTACATAGCGTGTTTCCGATCTCGCTCACGGGGAAGAAGACCTTTCGGAAACTCTTACAGGACATTGAAGATTTTCTGAAGAGCAACCCATCTGAGACGTTGTTGCTGTCGATAAAACGGGAGGGACCGGGCCATCACAGTGACCAGCAGCTCAGTCGCATTCTCTACGAACACTACGTGGACAACAATGATATATGGTATACAAAACCAACCATTCCGACGCTAGGCGAAGCGCGGGGGAAGATCGTACTCGTACGCCGATTCAATATCGCAGACAATCTTAAACAGGAATGGAATGGAGAGGGTTGGGGAATTGACGCAACAGGGTGGGCGGATAAAGCACCTCATGCTCTTTGTCGAAGCGGTACGATCTGTATTCAAGACTACTACGAAGTCCTCAACGTCGACAACATCAGTGAGAAAATTGATTATATCAAGAGCCATATTAAACGTGCTGCGAAAGTCAAACATTGCGATACAGCATCGATCTCAGACAGGTCAGCCTTATGCCAGAGTAATCCTCTTTACATCAACTTTTTGTCGGCGAGCAATTTTTGGAAAGTGAGGACCTGGCCAAAGGATATTGCTGCCAAAGTCAATCCTCAGGTTATAGACTACCTGGCTCGTGAGCACGTCTCCGAAGGGGGCGACTGGTCGACGGGCATTTTGGTGTGTGACTGGGTTGGCCGTGGTGGGGATTGGACATTGGTCAAGTCCATTATTGGCATGAATGCATGGCTTAAGATTGAGCGTGATGGGCGTGCTCTAAACTGAGAGAAGGGCTGTGCTCTGGCGGGAAGGGTTCGACGCTCGCTTCAGCTTCTAAAATAACATCTTTCCTCCATCTTCTCTCATGACCCTCGTCAGCTATTTGGTTATCGAGCGTCTGCCTCGCTATCTTTTTTTGTTGTATACCACCCAGTCCTCGTGTTGATACGATATGGCTAGGTAATATTGATTCTGGAAACCCTGGAAACACAGCATAGCGCGATGTATGTGTGCTCGTGCATATGATTCTCACTGATCATTTACTGATATACATGCTTTAGCAATAATGTACATTAAGTGTTGCAAGTACGTAGTAGTACCACGTACAGCGGGTAGTAGAAAGACAAAACGCCATCGGCGAGAAGAAGAGAAGTGAGCATGACTTGTACAGCGTACTGGGTCGCTGAGCAAGTAGGTTAGACTTCCTTTGTCTCGTCCTTTTCTTTCTAAGCACCATTGGCCTTTTCTTCCAACATACTCCTCCTGCTCTCCATCGTGAGATACAGCGCCTTGGAAGCGCCCCCCAGTGTGCTTGTAATCTGAACACCAACACTGTTCAGCAACATCAAGACTTGGGCACGCAATCCAGACATACCACCCTCAATTGAGCCAACCCATCTCGTTTGTCCTTCGTCAAAAAGCTTTCCGTCAACACGAGCGGCCAAAAGAATGAGTTTTGTCAGGCCAGCTTGAACATCCATCTCATGCCACGATGGATTTTCTCTTCGTTTTGGAGCAGGGAAAAGCGGAGCCTTGGGCGACAGTACCCTCAAAGCAGCTTTCAAATGTTCCGGCGAGACAGCAGGAAACGTTAGAACGGAGATAGGACCGAGGAAAAGAGGTGTGAGTTCGTGCTTGCCCTTCTTTCTATACGCCTTGGCGATTGCATTGGTTGAAAGATCGTGGGTCAATCCATCCTTGACTTGCTCTGGATGAAAGTAATCCACGATGCGAGCGGCCAACTCGAAGATTCCTGCCTGAACATTATGTATTTTGATATTTGCAGCTAGAGGAGGTTCAGGCCGACCCGCAGCCGCACGCTCTTCATCAACAGCCGCAGTTGCCCTTGCAAGCTCTCTTCGAATCGCACTCCATTCTGTAGCCTTCAAATTGTTATTCTGGAAAAAAACCATCAAAGGCGATGTTCGGATGAGTGAAGTATACTGTCTTGCAAGTTGAGATTTGCGATACTCAGGTCGACGGTGTGAAGGAGGTTGTGTAGCTGGATACGGCAATGACCCTGTTGAAGAAGCTGATGCCTCGCTGATACCAGCTAGATGTGTAGCTGTTGTTTGAGTCGCAACAGCGCTAACATATCTCTTTGAGATGGCTACATGAGGAGCCAACGGGCACGATGTTGCATGCAAGATTGAGATCCTCATCCGGGGGGGCATTGCGCGTAGAGAGAGAGAGAGTGTGTGTGTGTGTGTGTGAGTGAGTGAGTGAGAGGGAGAATTGGTGGGATAAATCACACAATGCGAGCAGTGATGGCTCTCGTCAACGTCACAACCTCTTGAATCCGATCTTTCATGCGCTATATCCAGACATTGAATGGTTTCCGATCACCCTCATACCTCCCTTCATCTACCACCACTTCACAATGGTCCAAGAACCGTCGCAGCATTCGCCGTGGATGGACTTTGCGTGCGGTGGATTCTACGGGTGGACATTTACCCGGGCAAATGACACCGGCGTGTGGGAGATGACGAAGTAAGAGGTGATGTGTCAAAACTGTCATATCACATCGCATCATCATCACACTATATAAATCATTTCCAGTCGTGATGAGGAAATCTGATAGTCGAATGATTTATACGATTGATTGATTGACAGCACTTTTACGGAAATTTCAAAGTTGACATTGGATTCCGTTGTATTCACGATCACTTCATTATAATGGCATCGACACACTCTTCATTCGTCTCTATCGCGCCACTGCTCACTCGGCTAGCTTCTCCTGGCACAGGTGGCCAAGATGTTGTGGCAAGCGAGGTTGCAGCTGCTTTCGCGTTGATTTTCGAGGATAGATTATCTGCTGTGCAGATGGCGGCATTTCTTACTCTTCTTCATTCTACGGGCAAGGACAGGGACCCGGATGTCATTGTACAGTGTGCTGAGAGGATGCGTGATGCAGCTCGCCAGATTGATAGGGAGGAGTTGACACGTGTCTTGAAGAAGAGATGCAGGAAAGAAGGGGATTATGAGGGTGGATTTGTCTGTTTTATCCATTTGAGGTTTTCGATTGAAGCTATTTGAATTATATGGTTTTTGATCCTTTGAATTCCAAGTCGCTAACCTGTTTTGCGGACAGTGTGATATCGTTGGTACTGGAGGGGACTCGCATAAAACTTTCAACATCTCAACGACATCATCAATTATAGCTTCACCCTTACTGCTAATGGCAAAGCATGGAAATCGTGCTCAGACCTCGTTTTCTGGCTCGGCGGACGTTCTGACAGCGATTGTCCCCAAACCACCTGTTCTGGAGACTGTCACTGCAAAGGCTCTGCCCAAGATTTATGAAACCACAAATTACGCCTTCCTCTTCGCACCGAACTTTCATGAAGGCATGAAGTACGCTGCACCGGTGCGGAAGGTATTGGGTATAAGAACGATATTCAATTTACTAGGGCCCCTTGTGAATCCGATCGAATGGGGCATTGAAGCTAGAGTTGTTGGTGTCGCGTACCAGAGTCTGGGACCTGTTTTCGCAGAGGTTCTACGAAAACAAGGATGCAGAAAGGGTATGATTGTTTGCGGTGCCGAGGATCTAGATGAGATCAGTTGCGCCGGTGTTACCAATTGTTGGATGTTGAAAGAGGAAGATAATCCAGCATTCAGGGAAACGGAAGAGGAATGCTCAATAAAAAATCCTCGGAAGATCGTAAATATTGAAACTTTTTCAATACAACCTTCTGACTTTGGTGTCTCCAAACACCCATTAAGCGAGGTTGGAGGCGGAAAAATGCCCGATGAGAATGCCAGGATACTCATGAGTATCTTGAAGAATGAACTACCCCGGGACCACCCTATTTTGGAGTTCGTCATCCTAAACGTCGCAGCATTGCTAGCCATCTCCGGAATTTGTGAGGCAGATAGCAGCAACATGGGGCCCAAAGACGATGGCAAAATCATTAGCGAAAGAGGTCCTGGAGGTGTGCGGTGGAAAGAAGGCGTGAGAAGAGCGCGTTGGGCTATAGAGAGTGGAGAAGCCGCCAAATCTCTTGAAAACTTCATTGAGGCGTCACAATTGTTGCTCATGTGACAGCAGAGAGCATGTCGTATGTGATATGGTGCAGGTAACAGCATACACTTCCTTCCTTGCAGACGCATGCTCAAGATGCGAGTTCCGTGAGAAGCGATGGATGATATGTACTGGAAAAGTCATTGACAAGCAAGACTTTTATTTTTTTTTCTCTTCCTTTCCTTTCCTAAACGCAAATAACAGCTGCAGCCACCTCTTCCAGAGCACAGTACAACAACTTCTTCTCCTGGCTTAACAAAACGATCAATATATCAGATCAGAGATAACAGATTAACCCCGTAACGCCATGCAGTGCTCTTCCATGAAAACTAGGTGTTGAGGAGACAAAGAGAAAAAACATAGAAATGATGAAGTTAAAAGAGATTGCGAAACCGATCAATGCAAGCAACCGGTGCATATGTATTGGCGAAAGGTCGAACGTGAGATATCATCTCGCTTGGAATTGAACCATTCTGTAATCAACATGGCAATATTAATAATTGTAGCAACAAGGACTGAAATGAATAATAACCCGGGACCAATGCATCTCCAGTAAATTATTCTCTTCAAGAAAGAGATTATAACAACTCACCTGGCAGTGCGTTCCTTGTACAGCACACGATGTCCGCACTCCTTGCACCGAATAGGATCGCTTCTTTTCAACGATACACGCGCACTGCAATCGCCGCAGATATAGGTGACAAAGATATTATCACTGGTAGAGCCCTCGACATACCCAGTCTGAGCTGTGCTCATGCTAGGAACTTGATAGGCTTCACGAGACATTGTGAGAATGTGATGAAGATGGATGACGGGACGTGAAGTTTGAAAGATCCCAAAGATGCTATTCCCAAGAAGACTTGATTCGATGATAGATATTTGCAGCAACAACAATAACAATAACAGTATGATGAGATGAATATATCTGCAAATATATGACCTATTCTTCTTCCTCTTCTTCCTCTTCTTCCTTTTGCGCTTCACACAATTCTCGTCTCTTTCATGATGAAAAAATTCTCTGACACCTTCAGATTCGAAGATTTCGAAGTTTCGGCAGAGAAAGTTAGTCACGTGGCACTTATATCACGTGCCACGCAGATGACGTAACTGCTTGAACCTCCATTTATACGTACATGGAACGAATGACGGACGACAAGTGATGATTACAGTGATGGAATTCATCATTGTACCAGATGGAAGAAGAGGATGGGTCTGATTAAGAAAAACACACGGTTGATAACGCATGAATCATGACTCTGCAGCTCTGATGGAGCTAAGTATCCGGGTTATATAGAGTCAAAGGTGCAGTCTGGCAGATACCAGTGCATCCGTGCATCCATTCATCCATATCGTCGCTTCCTACGTACGGTGCAGGTTGACTCGACCAACGGCCAACTCTTGCAGTTGCCATCTATGATGGTTGTCTCTTTCAAGGTTCATGGCTTGAACCGAATGGCCGCTATATAATGTCGTTGTTGCAGGAGCATTCTTGCCCCTTGACCAAGGCTATTGCTACCCTCTCAAAGGAGTCATGACATGACGAGCCTAGTCGATGCTTCCTTACCCCTGAGCGGTTGCTTCGTCGCTGCAGAGGTTGGAAGGATCGGCACATTCTGACTTGAGGCTACAATGAGCTGGAATCTAACTAGTAGTCTGGATGTCACTTTGAAAGACATTGCAATGGCCGCTTGATGATGCGAGTTCGAAATTGTGCATCCGTCTCGCGCACTCTTCATCGCGGCTTGAATCACTCTCTTTAGTTCAAGTCAATAACCCGGCTCACATTGGTCTCATATTTTCTAGCCAGTTATACTTATTCTTTACTCTGATCAATTGATGAGACGGAGCATCAATCAACATCGGTAACAGCAACAACAATAGTAATATTAACAGTGGTGCAAGCAGCAGAACATCAGCAATGGATACTTTAGGTCGGCCGCGTCTCCATCCTCGTCCTCGTCAATCCGCGAGGCGAGTTGGATGTTCATCTGATTATCCTGCACGAGCAAGGAATAATCTTTCACCACGCAAGATGTTTCGCTCTCGTCGACCGTATAAACACGACACACCGCGTGTTAACATCCATCCTCACTGGAAGGTCCCCACTGGGGATGATTTCCCTAAC
>JAGYHZ010000234.1:0-13579 GCA_024244195.1 Ascosphaera aggregata | reverse complement strand
TTTTTCTTCCTTCCCTTCCCTCTTTCTAGCAAGTACCGAAGGTGAATGATGTCAATGTGATGATGCCCAATTCAAGCCACTCCAGTGATGAACAGTAAGAAGCAAGCTTGTCGGATCTTCTCCTTCTGAACGTTTGCATCTATCTTCCGCAACTGCCATCCCTTGATATCCATGTGCTCATTCAGCAATGCTGGTTTGGTTGGTTCCGGCATCATGTCTCTAATGTCAGATAGCAACTTGAAACCGAGCCTTACGGCACATAAGAATCAAGTAGCCTAGCTGCTGCTGCTTGCGCACCTTTGCGGGAATTACCGCCAAAAGTGATTGTCGGCCAAGCCAATTGAGTTGCCTGATGATGTTTGCCTAGCTAAATGGATGATCTCAGGGCTGCAAATCCTGAACCCTCCCTACCATGTAAAGCGGAATGTAATTGTCTGCTTCATGAATACCATAGCGATCTCGTGACTTTGTCGATGGTTTCCTCATTGGTATGAGTTTCAAGAAACAACACCTATTACCAATCTGAATTGCAACCAACATCATCCCCAGTTCCCCCGGAAAATTGACGGCATAGCTTTTTGAGCCAGCAGATTGCTCTATCTTAGAGTACAATGTATGCCCGCTCAGCCCAAATAGGATATGCTGCAGCTAAATTTTGATGTGGCTTTCGATGTCGCGCACCTCTCAATCTCCGCAAATACGTTCCCAAGCAGAGCCTGTTACAAGCATGCTTCCCTCCCAGATATAGCTATAGGAGCCAAGCGTATTCTATCGGCTGCGAGAATGCTTCTTATTGACGCTAATGATATATTTCGTCGTCTCCCATGAGTAAGAACCATACCACATCCTATTATCAGGTATGATTTCTGGTTTCGTAGTATGGCGGGTGACCTTTCCTCCAGACTCCCCCTCCGTAGTGGATTGTATCTGGCGGGAGCCTGTACTAGATGCACAAAGGCTGAAAAGTGACCAATCGCGACGGCAAAACTGGTGGCAATGAATCAGGTAAATGTCCTGATGATCTGATCATAATCGGTCTCGTGCTCAAGCTATACAAGATCTTGTAAGCATGTTAACGACATCGACCTCATATGATGCGTACCTTGCTGGAATTTTCTCTCTCCGTTGAGATTCAGGGGCCTAATTGGGAACCGGTCTTCTAGCGACAGCAGCATGCCGGTAGTGGTGTGCATTATACAAGAGCTCGTCAACCGTGTCTCCACCAAGAGATAACCAATCCGTGATATCAACCCGGTAGTACTCCTTGTTCCTATCCTCGAGGTCGAATACTTACGTCGTCATGGTCTGCTTTCCACTAGACGTGGTTTTTTTTGCAGTACGATCACATGAGAAAGCTAAGATATGCCCAACTAACAGTCAATCGCTTCGCCTTGACTAAGCACATCTGTCAAGCTGCTTAATCCTCCATTGGCATCATTTCCGGCATTCAGATATATCGAGGAAGGTGCCAGTTTCGTCAGGGAAGCTCCCTTCCTCGGACCGGACATGCAGTGTGTTCTGATTCAATGTCATCGTCAACTATTCTCTTTCTCGCCAATACTATGAGTATTGCACAAGTTAATATGCCTTGCCCCCAAGGACAAATAATGGCATTGTCGGCCGCGGTTGGTCGAAGAACTTGGATGTCCAAGCGCCTTACAGCCGGAACATGACTCATACATTTGAGGTTTTCGGTAAGTCGGACGCGACAATGCTTAGCCGAAGTCCGCTTAGTCAGATCAATTGCAGGGTAAACGCTTACTCAGCGGAAAGGGGCAATTGGTACCTGCATATAACCTGCATATCAAATCGGAATTCCGGGTTTACGGAAACAATCAGACGACAATACATACTTTGACTCTGGCTGAAATAAAGGATGCGGTATGAGGTATGGAGAGGCTGGCTTTTTTCTGGTCGCACCTCCTCGATTGGCAGATTTGCGCGATGTGAAACAAACGGACTGTAGAGTTGCAATAGCCATTGAGAAGCAAAATCCCGCATTTCCGTTGTAAAGTTGCTATCGCCGGAATAAATCTCCAAAGTGTCCCCATATATGAGAAGTGGAGACACTAACAGTTCAATCCCTTCCAATGTACATATGTAAGGATCCAACGGAAATCTTGGAACCTGCATCTCTATAATATTTGGGGCGTCCGGCTTTGGCGTTCAATCATATCTCGATGAGACAAGCCCTAGTCAGATGCTCGCGTCAAGCTTCAATCGGTATATTACAATTCTATCGGCTCTCTGAATGCGGCTTGTACTGGTTAGGATGGCTGTGTTCAACGTGTTAGGTGTCAGCGCTGCACCCCTTGATGTCCCGTCTTGTTAACACAGCTCATGCGATCAGCGTCAAGCGATCCTTCCCATTGAAATTCGGCAGCGATACAGCCAATCCTTAACCACTGATCATGACCGTCTTGCCGACAAGATGGTTATTACGAACACGTTCAAAGAGCTCTCGCAGCAGGATGGTAGCAGCTTCATTTTCTCAGAGATCCGTCAGTGGTGCATTCTTTGGATCGGTATTTTGAGAATGACTTCATGCAACTTCGCCGGTCCCACTACGCATATCTACAATGGCGAAGACGCATCATTCAGTGCCACCACCCTGGCTGATGCCGGGAAAGCTGTGGGCTCGTGTACAGAAAAACACCCGAAAGAAACCAAGAGTCGCCGTGTCTACGTTTCTGAAGTCGAACCCAGTCAGAATAGAACGTTCGTCTGATCGTCAGATTGGACGAGCGCCGTTCAACTCGAGACTATGGATGCAGTGGGTTATGAAGCTGTCAAGCAAACTTCACCGGACATTCACACCTTCGTAGTCAACTCGGTGCGGAGGAGTCTGTTTGGTGTCTAGTATGAGGCTCATCATTACAAGATAGATAACGACCTTTTTGGTGTTTATTGTTAAGTAATCTCTCATGCTGAGGTTGCGCAACCCACCAGCGAGGTTATGTGAAGGTGTTGAACGTCATACCAACCTCTTCACCAACTCCCGTGACCCTGTCAAAATCATTTTATGCAAATGGATCACACCAAGCGGTATCAAGATGAGACTGATCTCCACCTTTTCTTACCCTTCAGAACCTCTGCTAATGCTCTTGAAGACTGGCTAGAATCAGAGGAATCAGGACATATATATGAAACCACATATCAGTCAGAACCTGCCGTAGGAAAAGGAATTAAGCTTCTAAATTGTTCTTTCTGGGTATACTCTCTTCCCTGAACCTTTATATCTTCCGTAAAAACGACAGAAGGTCTTTATTATGCGTCGCTCAATCATTCTCAATGCAGTGCTTTGAGGGAGTATATCTTTTAGCCAGGAAAGTTGCCTGACAGGCAAATGAGCAATTATATCGTCATACATCTTCTCACTGTTTCAAACCACACTTTTGGATGGATAGGTTCGTCTGATGCTTTCTAATATCAGGGCCTCTGTTTTTTCATGGCTGGTCAGGATCTATTTTATGTAGGTTTCCTAGTACATAGTATATCCGATTCGATTTGCTGCTACTCCGTATTTGTTCTCAAAGCACAACAAGAATTAGATGTTTGCAGAGTAGTGTCATGACTACAAACTCCTGTGTTGCCTACTGGGCTGCGCATCGTGGATTGCCTAGCTCACCAACGAGTGCTGTGACACTCGGTGGTTAACATATCGAGCACGTCCCCACTATGATTGACTATTGGGGGCACGATTAAGACGTGTACGATATCTCTGCATTCGCGACCCAATAAAGTAACACGGACTGGCTCGTCCGATCTCAATGTCTCTAAAGTTCCTTTTGAAGGTACTTATAAGGATGTCCGACTGGGATCAAACCCGAATTGCCTACTCATTGGTGCAGAGGCAGCTAGTAGCGGCAAGTACTGCCCCTGAATAATTCTTACCATGATATTGAGGGCTTGACATGCAGGTATGGAATGCTAATACATCGCCAAAGGTCTCATGGCATGCGTGAGAGTTGGCATTGTGCATTGCCGCAACTCAAGGGGTAGTAGTATGTTAACCCAGGATGAGGAGCATCGGATGCACTTTTCAGTCATTGTGTCGCTGTCAATTCACACAGCCAGGAGTTATGAGACCGCACTGGTATTCCCATCCTTGTCTCAAGAACCCTGCTCTTGGAGGCTGATCAGTCGGTGGAATACGCGCTTGTCCCAGAGGTCGTTTTCTGCACGAAAACCTGCGGTGCAATGCGCAACAACGGACCAAATGGACGAGAACATGAGTCGGATCTCGGTCTGTCCTAAATCGCCGATGAGGTACCTGGGCTGCTTGGAAGAGAGAATATCATGCTAAGAACGCGAGCCACATCGCTGGAGTGACTGAGGCTGCAAGCCATTTCGAAGTCGGCAAAGCAGAGGCTCATTGGGTCTTTCAACGAGATGTAAACAAGAGACAAGATGACCGTTTCAATGAGCTATATACTGATTACGAGAAGACATTCGCCACAAAAGTGCTTGAAAAACTTGCATCATCTGCCCTACCTGTTAGTAGGGTTGTTGATGCTTGTGATGTATGTGACATGTTGGCCACGACATAACGCCGGGTAGCTTGTAAACCCTCAAAAATTGGTAGGGTACTGGTTTGCAGCCCTGACTAATAGATAGCTCTCACTCAGATAGCGACAAATGTTAAACTGGGTATATACGGATATCGGTAACATATGCAAGAGAACATATCGCCTGCTAGGTTGAAGGAAATATAAAGAAAAAGGGATGAAGAGTAGGTGAGCGAAACAGAAAATAACGGTCATATGCAGATGATGATCATCATGTGTACCATGTTGCTGCTGTTCCACCTCCCTCCTCTTCGTCCCTGTGAGGAATCATAGATTCCTTGATGTTAAATACTTTGATCAGCTGTTTCCATGTCTTGAAATCAATTTCGAAGATGGCTTGGTGCTTTTGGACACCGCGTCGCCTTGCTTCACCAAGAGATTGGGGTGCGGCGGGGACTGGTTAGTGGTTGAAGCACCGGATTAGCATATGTATGCCTCTGAAAGTTAATGGGCATGCAATGGACTTACTGAGGGTGGGCAGATCGTTGGAATCCAGTGAAATACCGACAGTCCCATCCCTTACCAAAAAGCTCACGTAGAACAGATTCTCCACAGTTTGGCCGAAAGAATGCGGATTAATGCAGAATTTGAACAACGGTACACCTCCATCATCAGAGATACCAATTTTGTACAAAGCTTCCGTGCGATCTTCATCACTGGCATCAGGACCCAGTCTCTCAATCACAGAAACGGCTTTCTGTTCGGCCGTCTGCTGAGCCTTCTCCAATATTTCTCGTATCCCCGAGCACATGTTTGTTAGATTCGACGTCTCTTGCTTTTCCAGATCGATCTGTCTCAATTCTTGAGGTCGCACAGCCTGCGTAGAATCAACTCGTTCCCTAGCTCGTCGCTGTGTGAACAGTCTCGTCCTTTTGCGTACCGATAGCGGACCGAGCAAGAAGCCCGTGACCGGTGGTCGTGTATTGTTCGGAAAGCAAGCTCTCCTGCCGAGCCACTCCCAATTCAGCGGATCCTCGTCATCTTCGGCATCGTCATTCATTTGAGAGAAATGGGCACGTCTGTTCTGCGTACTCATGGGCATGTCATTATTGATGGGTGAATTACGCATATACGTAATGCATTTTGAGACGAATTCGTCAACGTCGATGCTGGCCGCAGCATCGCCCAGTACGGCCTGAGTAATTCGTTTGAGTGAGAGATCTGCTGCGCTGACAAGAAAACGAGAATCGACTGTTGCATCTGATGTTTGTTTGACATTGCTAAATAGCGCGTTCGCTTGTTCAACGGCATTATCGAGCTTGTGTGATGATGCTTGCAGGTATTCCGCTCTTGAATCTGAAACAATTGCGTAAGCTAGATTCTCCTTTTCCTTTTGAGCAAAGATGGAGCTATCATATACCGTTCATTTCAGAAACAAGACTTCTATACTGTTGTCTGACTTTTCTTCGCTCTTCCGGACTTTGATCAGGGTCATAGATCTGATCATTTTTCGTCTCGTCGAGGACGCGCTGATGCATGCTTCGGCTCTCCCTGGCCTGCGTAGCGTCCAGTCTGCGACGCTTAGGGGCTGTACCCGACATCTCAGGAACTTGTGATGCTTCCTGCTCCATTCTTCGACGTCTCCGTTGCTTCTTTGCCTGAGTCGTAACCTCGTCACGATTCTCCTTGTCAGAACAGGATGGGTCTTCTTGATAATAGATAACAGACGAAGAAATACGACCGACGGGGTCGGACGACAGATCTTCGTGCAACTGAAGTGATTGGAGCATTGATCTTAAATTCTCCGCTGCTGTCTAGCCGTGTATATCCCTGTTCCTGACGAGGGAAGCGAAAAATTCGCGGTACGCATGCGTAGATAGGCGTTTGATCGGGTGCCACCCAAGGCAGTGGGTAGCATACGACTACGTATGTCGTTCCAGTCGCAAACAGTCTCAATGACTGGTCACTCAATCGATTTGAGTTACTTCCGTGAAAATAATATCAACTCGCTTGATGCGTCCCCAATCAATGGCGTGAGGCTCATCACCCAAATCATCTTGGCCAATGCGAAAGAACGTACGCGATGCGCGAATATGAGAATCAGTTCGGCAATTCGGAAGATAGGTTGGTCCGGCGGCAATATAAATAAATTGACGTCATCGGCGGATTGGCGGACATTGAGAGCTCAAGGAATATCAGACCTCGACATCAATCAATATTAAATATTAGCAGTCATCATCATCAGTAAAAGGGGGAAAGGAGAAGCCGAGACGGATTGAAAAAGGAAGAGGTGTCTTACATGACGATATTCATGATATGAGAAGAAGAAGTGTGAAGCGCTGTTTGAAGGGAGAGATATCGATCTGCTACTATTACGAATAGTACCATACCGACCAGGCTATGCCATGATGGAAACTTACACATTTGCGACTTCTTCCCAGGTCGATTTGCCCATTCATTTGAAGATGTGAGTGCATGGAGTGATACAGTAGAAGCCAAATATATGCTGACATTCATCTAGAGGCTCATTAGAGGGGAGACAACAACAACTTCCTCTCTCCGTCTTAATCAAGAGTCCTGAATTGCACCATGTTGGATCAAGCCAAGATCCTGCTTCAGATCTCTTCGTCACGGTTCAAGTATGGGCCGGCTCTAAGACATTAGGTGTGCCTGTTCAGACTGCCTATAAATCATTTAAGACGAACAGGACTTGGAACGAGTGGTTGCAAATGCCCCTTTCTGTCAAGGATGCGCCATTGAACACACAACTAGCAATCACCATCTGGGATGTCTCCCCGCTTGCGAAGGATGCATACAACCATGCTGTACCCTTTGGCGGAACAACAATCTCACTATTTGAAGAAAACGGCACTCTGCGTAAGGGAATTCAGAAATGCAAGGTGTACAGGCATAAAGCTGCAGATGGCCTCTCGAACACAGCTACCCCCTCTACCCCCAGACACAATCGTCGACCACGGCATGCTCTTGCAAAGGGAGTGACGTCTGAGGAGCAAGAGCTCGAGCGCCTGGAGAAATTATTGAAAAAGCATGAAATGAATGACATGCCTCGGGTGGACTGGCTAGACCGGCTGGTATTCCGGGCTGTTGAGAAAAAGAAGATAGAAGCTGAAAATGCCGCTACACGTCGTGCGGCACATGATCAGGCCGTCAAAGATACAGTCTTTGCTCAGGCGAATCAAGAGAATGGAGGAAGATTATCGCCAACCGAGGAGGAGGCCGACTTCATGAATGGCGATACCGAGAACTTCTTTCTCTACGTCGAATTTCCTCGATACGATTTCCCCGTCGTCTTTGAGGATTTCGTATACCCACCCCCTCCCATGCCAACTCTCACGCATACCACCATGCGGCCCAACGCCGCACCTGCACCACCAGAAGTTCGTTTCGGTCCTGGGATTGAAGGCGCCTCGGCTTTGGGAGATGAGCCAGGAATCATCAAAATCTATGATCCTGAAGTTGGACAGAAGGGAAACCCATGTGAAGACAAACATCGACGCCTAGTCCGCAGCCGACGAACTGGAATAATGGATCGCGACCTTAAGCCTAATTCAAAGATCCGCGATGAACTTAATGAGATTATGTCCTATGGCCCCACTCAAGAATTGAACTCCGAAGAAAAAGATCTTGTTTGGCGTTTCAGGCATCATCTGACTCGCGATAAACGTGCGCTTACCAAGTTCGTCAAGTCTGTCAACTGGCAAGATAGCAGCGAAGCCCGCCAAGCTGTTGAGCTTTTATCAAAATGGACGGAGATTGATGTTGACGATGCACTCGAACTGCTCGGTCCGACATTTGATAATCCTGACGTGCGGGCCTATGCTGTTGACCGACTTCGCAAATCTGATGATGAAGAGTTGTTACTGTACCTCTTGCAACTAGTGCAGGCATTGAAGTTCGAGCCTTGTCAGGAGTGTAGGGATGCAGAAGGCACACCAGACTCATCTTTAACAACGTTCTTAATCTCCAGAGCTGCGATCAATCCCGTGCTGGGTAGTTACTTCCACTGGTATCTCATGGTTGAATGTGACGATGCTGGTCCGGGAACTCTGTCTGATCACAGAAAGTTATTCGCGCGCGTTGAGTATCACTTCATGGTCGAATTGGAGAAATATCACCCGGAACAAAGAAGGATACTTCTCCGACAGGGAGAGTTCATCGCCGTACTAACGAAGCTCGCCAAAGATATCCGATTCTCCAAGATGAACAGAGGCGTCAAGATCGATAAACTGAAGAAATTCCTTGCAGAACCGAAGAATGATTTGATCCATATAGATCCACCACTTCCATTACCGTTGGAGCCGTCAGTTTCTATCACAGGGTGCATCCCTGACAATGCCAACGTTTTCAAATCCTCACTCTCACCCTTATTGATCAGCTTCAAAACTACGGAAGGGGCTACGTATCCCATTATCTTCAAAGTTGGCGATGATCTTCGACAAGATCAGCTCGTCATTCAAATCATCTGTTTGATGGATCGTCTTCTTCAAAAGGAAAACCTCGACCTGAAGCTTACACCTTACCGCATTCTAGCTACAAGCTCTATCTCAGGGGCTATGCAATTCATGCCTTCAACCTCTCTTTCAGCTGCTTCTGCGAAGTACAAGGGCTCGATCCTCGCCTATCTCCGTGCGAACAATCCAGACGATGCTGTAGATCTTGGAGTCTCCAAGGAAGCAATGGATACATATATAAAGTCATGTGCCGGCTACTGTGTCATAACTTACCTCCTAGGAGTTGGCGATCGACATCTGGACAACCTCCTACTCTGTCCCGACGGGCATTTCTTCCATGCTGATTTCGGCTTTATCCTCGGCCGTGATCCTAAACCTTTCGCACCGATGATGAAGCTCTGTAAAGAGATGGTTGAAGGGATGGGCGGTGCGTCGTCGGCTAACTACATGCAATTCAAACAGTACTGTTTCACAGCTTACACGACATTACGAAAATCGGCGAACTTGATCTTGAATTTGTTCAGTCTGATGGTCGATGCGAACATTCCGGACATACGATTGGAACCTGACAAAGCCGTCCTAAAGGTCCAGGAGAGGTTTCATTTGGAAATGACGGAGGAAGAAGCAATCAGGCATTTTGAGCAATTAATCAGTGATAGTGTCAATGCTATTTTTGGGGTGGTTATAGATCGACTTCATGAGTTTGTTCAGGGCTGGAGGGCTTGACTGCTGTTCTTTAGAATTTCCTGCCTTGTGCTTGATTCATGCAATTGTTAGTAATTTCTTTCTTTTCTTTTTTTTTTCTTTTTTTTGATATCCTGTCGTTCACGTATATACTACTCGTTTGTGGAGCAAAAAAGGTCACAATTGCTAGTACAAGCCTATCGACCTAGCAATTCATATAACTGTACAGCTTCGCACTTCCCCTTTTGTTTCCAAGCATCAAAAGCGATATTCAGTCGACGATCATAAGATCAGACAAGTTTTCATGAGTCCGATTTCCGCAAAGCATGATACTATGATCGTGAACCGTAAAATTATGGTAAGAAACCCGATATACAAGATGTTAGATGATGTAGAATGTTTCCGACAATCCACTGATCGTAACTTATACAACCGTAACTCGTGGCAATATGAAGCCGTCGCTGATCAGGCATGCTTCGTCTGGCAAGTGGCAAGCAAGCATTTACTTCCTAGCAGCAGCGGGAGCAGGAGCAGAACCGGCTGGTCTAGTTTGGGGCATACGACGGTTCCTAGTTATCGCGAGGCAGGTCAGTCAAACACTCGAAAGATGTCACGGAACAAAAAAACTCCGGAACTCACATGAGAGTTCGACTGAACATGGAGATAGTGACCATCAACAACCAGCTTGGAAGCCTAGAGAAACCGTAGACAAAATATCCAAACGGAATGAGCAGGTTGTTACGGGCAAGCATGCTATCGAATGGATGCAAGAAGCTAGTGTTGGGCTCAATTGCCTCGTATGTCTTCTTAGAGTGGACCTCGTAGACAGCGTCCGGGTTGACGGTGGTGGTATTCATGCGAACAGCCACCAGTTCGGTCTCTGGGCGAACATCAGGATGCGCCGAATCTAGAATTGGAATCTGAATGTGGTAGATATATGGTGGGCTCGCCATCCAGGCTGCACAGAGGAGGCCTTCATTCTCACAATCTAACCTGGCGAGAGAGGGAGAGGTTGGATCTGCTGAGAAAAGAGGGATGGCTTCCTGTTTGCAATTGTTTAATCGCATTGATCAGTACTCAGTTTCCCATTAAGTGAAAAATTTGCTCGGTGCTGACGTTTGGAGTGAAATCAACGAATCCGCGCTTACCTCCCACGCCTTATCCAACTGAGCGCAACGTCCAAAACAGGACTTATTTCCGCCCGTAATTAGCATCAACCATTCCAACTTCTCCGGGTCTGATGTCTTCGCCTCGAGAGGCTTGAAGACCTCCTGCCAGTTGTCCTTAGTGATCTCTGTGACATGCTTTGGCTTCACTGGAGGCGCGGGCTTTGCGCTGACGATAGGGGTGGTAGCAGCTTCGCTGACGAGATTGGAGACAGGAGAGCTCGCAGCATTCTTCACGTTCTTGACTGCATCGATAACAGTCGGAGGAAGCATAGCCTTGGCTTTATTAAACCAGCCCGAAATCGTGTCTTGGAGCGGGATCTGGGCGTTTGGCGCCTGTTGAGCACTGGCCAACAAGGGCAGGGCTGCCGCGGCGATGACTGGTGTAAGACGCATTGCGATTTTCGTGATATGGACAAGACAGATTCCAAAAAAAAAAAAAAAAGAAAAGAAAGAAAAGAAACGAAAGAATGAAGCCGCTATCGCAAGAACATTAGCTATTCGTCTCTTCTTATCGTATTTCTGATCCAGATGGGAATTTCTTGCGACTCGTCAGCATCCGAGTTCAGGAGGCGAAATAACTTGGACTCGGGTGCTCTTAACAGTCTTAGCGCAACGCTAAAAGAAGAGAGAGAGAAAAAAAAATAAAAAAAAAAACGCAACTTACCCGACACAACAAGAACAGCGAAACTGAAAACTTTCAACAACGAGCAAGTGCTACCTCAAGCAATTAGAATGATTTGACGATCGAGAGAAAGAAACCTCCCAGAAAAGCCCTTAATTCTGTTATTTAATTTGTTTTTTTTTTCACGTAAAACACAGCATGTAACTTGCTTGTTGTCCTCTTCGCGACCCCGGAAAAGGTTCAGCGGTACAAAGCGAAGGAAAAGCCATACCTGATTGGGATTAGCTGAAGCAATCACGTGGTGCTTTTATCGAGAAAGGAAAGAGAAGGGTGGATTTAAGCAGTGGAAAGGTACAGGGCATGTCATGATAGAGTATTTGGTTCGCAGTCTACTTTTTAAAAGCTCAAAGTAAGCAAAATGTGTTTAGGATGATCACAATGAAGAGGATACCAGATTTACAGGAGGGGAGGAATGGATGAGAACCTGTGTCCACATGTGGTATATATATATATATATATATGTTGTTGGACGAAGGGAGAAGAGAATGTCATAGTAGATGAACGCAGGGGAAGTAGCTGGAGAGTATCTAGTCAAGAAACATAACAAGGCAGGATGATTAACCCTGACAGCGATGAGCGACCAAGATGGAAGAAAGAGAAAATAGCTTTTCCGTGCATTTCGTTGAAAGGGAGGCACAAAGGGTGGGTAACAAGGAATGATGAAGAGATAGATAAAGCAGAAACAGCCATGTCAAAATCCAGGAGCATATCAATGGTTGCTCGTCAACAAGAAACCAGGGGCAGATAATAGACATATAACGAGACGGGAAACAATAATTGACCATGATTTCAGAGCAAGGAAACTAAGAAGGAAAAGGACCAGGAGAAATAAGAAAAAAAAATAAAAATAAAAGAAATAAAAATAAAAAAGCAGATCACGCCATGCGGAAGGTAAGAATAACATTGGGAATGATGCATCCAGCTGTAAAATAGATGATCTTCTCTTCATTACCTCAAGGAAAGAGACCAAAGCAAAAACCGACGAATGCCAATAATCAACATGGGCCCAGAAAAAGAGAATCCGCAAGGGATGTAATTCCCTTCCCTTCCCTTCCCTTCCTCTCGTCAATATCACTGAAATGTGAGGGAAATTAGTGGTGCAAGAGTCATCAAGAAAGATGGAGTATTGTTGGATTTGCGATTTGTGTCGGATCGCGAGAGGATGAATGATGTAATGTGACATTGCTGACCGTGACAGCACAGTGGGGCTAACCCAAGCACTAAAACAGGTCTTGTCGAGAAAATTGGATATGATGCACTGAATCGGACCTTGCAAGCATGCGCGCACACGTCCCATCCGGTGAGTTGGGACGGCAAGTAGTGTGGTAATGCCATGCAATAGCTGAGGAACTGACGGAATGTTGAGGAAGTCATTGCGATATGGCTCCCTGAGTCGCGAAAGACCAAGGTTTATTTTGAGTCACCGTAGAATTGCTTCAATAAGCTGACAACATCATGGTAATCCTCCTTAGCCTGTGTCAAAGTAGTCTTGATTTTTTCCAATGAAACGGCGTCGTTGCTCTCCGTATTCTGACCGGTCTCGTCTTTCTTGGCGCCGAAATGTTGAATCTTCTCACAAGCCTCCTTGACCTTGGTGAGACCAAGAGTCGCGGAGGATCCCTTAAGAAAATGGCCTAGATCCGAAAGTTCCCTGAGATTTCTGGATTCCCTGCAAGGTGATTATTATGAATCGTAAGCAACCCGCCTAATCAATCATTCAATTGTTGTGTGATGATGACGACGATGGAAAGAAAGCTTATGGGCGGGATCCGTATGCGGACAGACAGTCCCGAGGGGAGATTGAGATGAGCGGTGCGGTGCGGTGCGGTATGACGTCACCGCACATGAGAAATAAAATCCGCCGTGCGGGCGAAAGCCGATACAGCTTGAATAGAAAGGCACGGCCAACGGAGGGGCAGTGAGGGTTGTGAGGTGAAGCAGGCCAAGAAGCCGGAGATGGAAGAGTGAACGGAAGAAAAAGGACATCGTAGTTATGTGGGAAAAGGACGGCAAGGACAAGACTACCGCCAAGCAAGTATTGGACTTTGAAGGTGTCGATATTGG
>JAGYHZ010000233.1:0-13584 GCA_024244195.1 Ascosphaera aggregata | reverse complement strand
GAGAATGTTGACATTTTCTCTGCCTGCTGCTCAGCGGCTGCGATAGTTTCCGGTGCGATAGCGGAATAGTTGATAGCTTGCGCCATGGTGCCTGTGCTATGCATCAGACCTCCGTGGGTGATAGGCGTATGTGTACCTGTTGCTCCCGAGCCTCCGGACGGCGGAGTTGGTTCCTCGTACCCTACTGGCGTCGCAAAATCGACTTCCAAATCGGTCTCCAAAACGCTGACTGCATTCTTATTGTTCTCTGGTTTCGTTTCAAGGACAGCCATCTCGTAGATATGGTCATTATAGCTGAAGGTGAAGACATCTCCCTTTGTTAGACAGGAGAAGTTTCGAAATGATTGTTCAAGAACAGCCTTCGGGTCTGAGATGTCGAGGAACGCTGGAGATTGTGCCTGGAGTTTGATGAAACTCCCTGGAGGTAGATCGGTGGATTTCACCTGCAACAGGTCGCCGGGATCGAGAAGTAATGTTTGCATCAACTGTCACATCATCAGCACGTCAATTGGTAACCTGACATCGTCTAGCAGTCTCTCCCTTCCAAGCGACACTTCTGCACAACTCACCCAATATGGCAGATAGATCTTCCCTTCTTCAGCGATGAATTCCAGAACACCAGCATGAGTCGTCTTCTCCTTCGCTCCATTGACCAGCTCAAACATCATCGGATAAGTTATATGCAGTCTAGTCAGTTTATCCAGCGCTGATGGAGGCATGATGACCTTTCCACCATGATTGACGTTCTCGCGCTCCGGTCCAGGCAGCATGACGACCGGATAGCAGCGGTAAAACTCATCAAATCGGCGCATGGCGCCGTAACCTGTACTCATCATTGCAGACTTGAGGCGCAGCGTTTAAAGGGTTGCCAGGCGTTGTACTAAAGTTCCCAGCTATCAGCAACCCGATTGAAAGACTTGCTAGAAAGTCATCTTAGTTTAATGAGTAGTTCTGCTGAAGGTTTGGGAAAGACGTACCAAAGTGGCGTTGACGGTGACTCGTGCTCTGGAACAACGCTCAACGCTCATTCGGGGACGGGTCTTGTTCCAACGAGATTAACTCAGCAGTAATACTGACAGTAAGCTCACAAACAGAGCGAACAAGTCAGCAGCACTTGATTCACAATTAATTTGAAGAGAATGTTCAACCCGTCAAATTATTCTCCTGTAGGGACCATTGAAGTGATATGCCGTATCTTGTAAGTGGGACGTTACTCCGACTGAACAGACCGACCAGGCCGGTGACGACATGTTAAATATGCGTTATTTATTTGCATATACAGTTCTATATGAGTTTAGGTCTTGATTTTATAAAAGCTCTCAACTCAGCCAGGCACGACTAGGATGATCGATGCTCGCGACAGCAACCTCTCGAACTACGCTCTGCCATTATTAGGACCATAGTTGCTCTTCAGCTCTGGTGCAATCGACTGCTGGTTCATCTACGATTACTACAGGATGTCCACCTCACGACCAAAGCGGCACAGTTTTGACTACCCCGGACTGTCCGGTCTCGCATATCAGCCGTCCTCCAAGAAGCCTCGGTTTGACGTCCGCAATCCATCGAAGCTGGCTACGGAAGAAGAGGACGTTGATCAGGAGGATATCGATTATCTTGATGCTGACGCTATAGGCCGGCGCGGTCAAAGAGTGAAGAGAAATGCGGTCAACGTTGAAGGCTACGAAAGTGATAGTGAGAATGAAGAGTTCCACGCGCGTGCAGAACGACTTGCTCGGGAAAGGAAAAAAGGAGCAAAAAATGATAATGATGAGGATGACATGTTTGCTGTTGATGAGGACGAGCTAGCGGAGGATTTTGGTTTCAAGAAAGAGGAGTCTGAACACAAGAAAAAACAAGTCAAGTTCATGGAAGATCGAGATATAGAAGGGCAAGAAAAGAAATCTAGGGGAGGTCACAGTCTCCATGTCGACTTCAGAGCGGCAGCAGAGAGTCGCGATCGCAAAGGCAAGGGAATAGCGAAAGCTGGTTCTGATGACGAAGCGTCATCAGAGTCATCGGAAAGTGAAGTTGATGATGAGATTCGCGCCGCGATTGATGGAACAGTCGATAAAGAGATAGGAGCTGGTGGAAAGAAGCAGCATGCACCTCTCATCGACGCTTTCAACATGCGTGCTGAGCAGCAAGAGGGCCGGTTCGATGAAGCTGGTAACTACGTCCGCAATGCGGTTGATCCAAACGCTGTATATGATTCGTGGCTAGACGGTGTCTCGAAGAAAGACGTACGAAAAGCCAGGGCTGCTCATGAGAAGCGGGAGGAGGATCGAAGACGCCAGGCTATCGAAGATGACAAGGTCCTGACCGCTGATCTTCTAAGCGGGTTGATAACTAATCTTGAGCGTGGAGAAACACCTCTTGAAGCTCTAGCCAGGCTGAATAAGCGTCACAAAAAAGTACCAAAATGGCAGAATAAGCATTGGAACAAGACGAAGCGAGGACCTGATGGCACAGGCAGCAGAAGAGAAGCTGAAACCGTGAACAGTGGTTTGGCTGAGGATCAGGCTGAAGCTGCAAGAAAGAAGACCATTGACGAGATTACTACGTCGTCAGATGGGTTGCTTGCCCGAGGACATATGAACATCTATGATACAGAACGGGAAGTTCTAACAAGACAATTCCGTCGTGAGACGGGAAGGGATTGGGTAAATCCGAATACGCAAAAGGAGCAGACGGAAGAACAGGCAACCGTCCCAACAATACTAAACACGACAACTTGGGAATTCCGCTGGTCAGATGGCCGTGACGGTGGAGGTGCTCACGGACCCTACGACGCGGCTACCATGCAGCAATGGGTTGCGGCAGGCTACTTCGGAGAAGGCGTCGAATTCAGGAAAGCCGGTAACGATGAAGAATGGACAAAGACGGCGACTTTCTTATGAATACGGTACAAGCACCCTATTGTTTCATCCCTGCATATTCTCCTGATGTACATACGTTGGGGACACCATTTCCCAGAAAATTATTTAGGCGCCCACTACACAGTAGGTGCTTATTCTTCGTGCGCTTTCTTTTCTTTTCTTTTTTTCTTTTTTTTTGCTCATGCGAAGGACGTCATGCTAGCAAATAAGGCCGTCAGTATGCCTAGTTGTCATTACTTAATGTTCGGCGGATGCGTACAATCGTATCACTAAAGCAAACCTGGCTCAATCGGCAGTTCCTTCAGTAATCACGTCACCCTCTTGATTCTCACTTGCACTGCATTTCTCCGTGCGACATCTCGGATAATTTCTTACCCTTGTCTTCTTCGATGACCGGAGTGCTGAACGGTTGACGGTAAATGACGACCATCAATGCTCAATCAAAGCTGATGGCATTGCTTTTTGTCACCGTTGATTATGATATGAGAACAAACATGAACCAGCTTTACAGCCCTCGAGAAAAGCAGGGAGGTACCAATGCGCAAGACCCATCAAGGAGTTGCTGGTACCATACCATGGATCTCGCGCAGGATGGGTCTGGGTACTATTAACCGAGCTCCCTCCTCCGTACATCAAGGACCGCGGTCGACCAAATGCAAAAGCAACCACACAAAGTAGCTTCAATAGCAGCACCAACGAAGATAAGAAAGTTGGTGGCGGCGTCGCGCGTCAGCTCGCAATCAAGCAGATATCCCCGAAGATGCAAAATTGAACCAGTAATTTTGCGTTTTCTTATTTAGGGCCTGCTCAAGTCCTCAAATTAGGCAAGGGGCGTCTCGTTCCAACCGATTCGGGCATTCCTTCGTAGGCAAATGCAGCTGGGTATATCTGAGGTTGACAAATAACGACAGCAGGGCGTTTCGTGGCCAGTAATCGTTTACCAACTTCGCAAGTCTTTACCCATTTGGTATTGGGGTGCCGACGGTCACATAGATGTCAAACGATGAACGTCTTCGGACATTCCTACATCCAAGGAATGTTCTTCCGCCCACTCCTTGGTCTCTCGCAAAAGCTGGGTTTCTCCCTCGCCGTGAGGAAGCCACCAACTGCTCACCTTTGGATCCGCCCAGAAAGCGGCTAATCGACTCTTAAGCGCTTGCGGAAATATATAACTGCATCCTGCTTTAGCACAACCGTGAATTTAAAGGCCTAATCGAACGTACTCACCCCTGTGATTCCACCGCCGCCATCTTCTTTCTACTCCATGCCATATGCGGCTCGTCAACGGGCAGGAACGATACTGAAAGACTCAGCACTTGCTGAACCGATAGCAGGACATTCTCCGCTGGATCCGAGTCGCAGGTGAGCGCTTCAATCAATTGACTAATTTCCAGAGCCAAATCTGAGAGCTCATTCGGATCAACTTGATGCATCATACTCCCAACATGACATTGATATAGGAGTTTGCTGCCAAGCAAGTCGAGCCGATACCTGGCAATCTCCGCGAAGGCAAGGGTATTTGTGGTGTCGTGTACGCAGTCGCCAGTTGCTCCAGACTTCGACAACCTTGGCAACGCTGTCCTGGCAGATTGCGAACCGGTTATGTCGCCTAAAATGTATTCCAACTCCGTTACTGAGGCCCGAATGGCAGGCTCCAATTCCTCCAATTCTCCCACGCGGTCCGCGCTGTGCGCCACTGTCATATTATGAAGGGACTTATTCAACAGTATTGCCATATCCCTATTGAACTTGCGAACCAAAAGACCACACAGAAGCAGTTTTCCCACCATGTCATTTGGACGCTCCTGGATGTCGCTTCTGATAAAAGTTTCCACCGGGACGTACCATTCTTTGTCCAGAAGTGGCACACTGCGCGCTACATTCGCAGACGCACCGTCAAATCGAGTCACCCAGAAGAATATGGTCCGATGAAAGCTGTCTTGTGCCATGTCCGCTGGGCTGTATAAGCTTTTGAGCATACGACATGCTGCTTGATGATGCGCCATGAGGTTGACCCAATCCCCGACATATTCCTAAGTGTTGTCAGCAAACCTTGGCATTCCACGTCTCCCTCGGCTTTTTCTCCTCGTCCTCTCCCATTAATTCGTACTCACCTCAAACGTTGCTAGTTGCAATACAGTCAACAACATTGCATCATGATGATTCTCGCTGCGCTGCAGGGACGCTAATAAACCGGTGAGGGAGCTCTGATAATAGTGGAGAAATGTATAAAGTTTCCCGTGAGCCTGCCTGAAGGAATGAAGATATGCAGCAAATGTCAAGATGGCGTTCATCAGTGGCGGATACTCGAAGGCTCGCTGAAGCACATCGTGATGGAGAAAGCATGGCGCATGTTGTCTGAGGAAGTAATGTTCGGGTTTGATTTCCTTCAGGAAAAAATTCAAGAACAGCCGATCTTCGTTGTTGAGTGAAAACAGGTCGGCACCCTTAATGCCTGGGGAATCACGATAAAGGATATCAGGAGGTTTGACGCTGGCTTCTGATTCGAGGAAACCGTCTCTCGATGATCTGGCCATATCGCTTTGTGGGGATAGGCTGCGGGTCCCATCACGACTGAATGTGAGATCCCAATGGCGTTGGCCTAAATTAGTGCTGCCCGGGCTCCCTATTACTGATGGGGAGTAAGGTATCAAACCGTTATTGCTGTCTTTGAAATCCCGCTCGGTTCTCGCAGTGTTGGATATTATTGCATAAGGCGACTCACATCTCCTCGTCTTTGCGGAGGATTGGTTCTCGTGCGCCTTAGAATTCGCGCGGCTGGTGGCTTTTTTGACTTGCGGCGGTGGATACACACATTCACGTCTGCCTTTCCAACATCCTGGCCATCATCGTCAGTGATGTTTTGAGAGGCACGGAGCGCACGCTGTCATATGAAAGGGCAGCCACATAGGGCGTGTACGTGGGGAGAGGCATCCGTTTGTTGAGTCAAGGTTTCAGCCTAAACACAGAAAACTTACGTTCACACGTCGGTCTCTTCTCGTCACACTTGATACATCAATCTCAGCGGGAGTGTCAATGACCAAGAAAATGTCTTTGGGTTAACTTACCTTTACTCGGCGAGCGCGGCAAGTATAACAGCCACTCCGCGTCCTTCTATGCTTTTTCTGTTCAGATGAAGAATCCGGCAGCGACTGGTTCTTAGAGCAAGAGGTGACATTTGATGCTAGGTTCGCTGGCGGCTGCCGTTGATTCAATTTACCACCACCTGTCGTAATGGTAGAGATGGAGATATGATCGTGAGAATTGAGCCGTGGATCTGAAATGTTCTGGTAGGCTTGCGAGAAAGGCTGCTGAAAGCGTTGCTGAGATGCGCTGTCCATGAGATGGCAATTGTGCGTCCGAACCGGGGCACTTGGGAGGTGGGAACCCATGTTGCTGCACATTTGGTCACCCTAGTTGTGATCAACAACAATGCAGTCACGATCTTGGGAAGGGCTCGATGGGCGAGAAAGCCGAAGGTCTCTCCTGGCAAGTGCCGACTCAAATCAGGGGTCTAGCACGAGAAGACAAAGAGGATCGTAGGAGTAAGGGAGCAACGCGGAAGGCAAGACAGTGGGTGTTGTCTCGATGGAAATAAAATGAGCTGCATGACAGTACAGGAGGCCAGTTGGGCGGGTACTTACCCGTTGAAGAGAACCTCATACTAGTCGGTCTAGCATTTGGATTATGGCACACCATCTACCTACCATGTTTACTACGAACTGGTTTTGAGACTGAAGCGCAAGGTGAGCGTGGACCCATCTGAAGTCTGGATCAGTTGAAAATGCACCTAGGTCTCTTGTAGAGAGACAATCACCTGTTGACAGCTGCTTCAGAAACCGCGCCACAGCCAGATTACTTTCCGCCGGTTCACAGGCAAGCACATAAGGCTAGAGTCCAGGAAATGACTTCGTTGCATCACCCATTTTCAGATTAGAACCGTCTGACCTTGGCTCGCGTCAGGTGGGTTGGGCGGGTAACTGCGGGCAACTTCGTCATCGATATTCATAGCTGCTTGCAATGCTAGAAATCAAAACATGGAAGCCCGGTGAAATCTGGGCCTAATGAATGCGACGCGGATCTTGAATACGCAAGTTGAGTTTCCAATTACAGGATTCCTAAGACACCCGTGCTGTGCGATCCAGAGACCCACTAAGAGACAGCCGTGGCGGTGGTTGTTAGCCGTGCATGCTCCATTACAGGACTTTCAAGGAGACGAGTGAAACGTCATGCAATAATGTGGCAAAGACGCCCTCATCCACGAGCTCGATAGCCAGCTAGATGCGGTTAAAATATAGTCCTGAAGAGCTTGCCATAATATATCAACAGTACATTGTTGGTGGATAATAAGGACCGAAGAATAGTTCCCTCATATTCACATGTCCTATACTAGGCATCCGGCCTGGTTGCGAAAATGGGATCGCAATGTTTGAGTTGAGGAAGATCAGGCTTGAGCAAGCCTCACGAGCCGCGGTTGAAGCAGAAACCATTTGCCCTTGAATGGTCCGTATTATCTCGGGAACGTCAGCATTCGCAGCTTGGCAGCAGCCATGTATTTTCCGTCACTACAATGGACACGTGCCTTAAGAGGCATTCATGATATGAGGCCTGCCATGGCAGATCCCTCCACTACATAATAATCTCGTTAATATCATGAATATCGTCTCCTGCTGAAGGCGACCGACGACACTGGCAGTAGGAAAGCGACTCATATCCTCTGTACAGAGTCACCGGATATCTCGCATTGCTGATGGCTTCACAATGGACAACTCTTTCATTTCGCCGAGGCCTCTTGACGACTTGGACTCCTCGATTATCGAAATTCTCGCTCGGAGGCATTCTCCAGTTTCAGGACCCGCCCAATCATATGATTGACGTTCGCGAGCTGTTTCATCTGCAAGATTGTTGGCAATCTACTTAACACGGCAACAGGTAGTTATCAGCAGAGAAATTCGCGGAAATATATGATACGAACACACACGGATTACCATTTCCGGTAGTATACTCATTGTGGGGAAGATCGTGTTACGGCGTGCAAATATGCAGCGGATCCGTCGAAGTCGAATAGGGTAGTCGGTTTCGTTCGGACATGTTGATGGGATCGAGACAACCAAGATACTGGGAAATCCGTCCAGCCGCCGAGAGTGCGGGAAACGAACAAGACTGTGGTCCATGGTTTCTCAGCCCAGGGCTCTGATAGCGATCCCTGAAATCTCCTTGCGCCTTGCGCGGCAGTCTCGCCTTATATCCTTCAAGCTTTGCTACACCTGAGAAAGCCCTAGATACAAAGCGTACAACCTATGATCATTGAGAATCATGATCGATCGCTTCACATTTCTACATTTACAAGCTTGTTCAGGCAAGGTCTCTGCATAGTCTAAAATGCCGGACAGTGGCGCAATTTGTGGAACTTGGCCTAAAAACCTACAAGTGACGGACTAATCCGCGGCTTCTTCAGAGCACTTGCATGGAGATCTCCGTTTGGTGACATAAATAAAGGCTCTCCACTCGTACGTCGAAACGGGGGACCTATCAATGGCGAAAACGTTGATCGGCTTCGTAGCCGTAGCCAACCGGACGGAGATAAAGTGGGGAGTGTCAGATACGAATCTGTCCATTATAATTACAATACACTACCCGGCAATTTAATTAGATTTGCGGTGCTTGCAGAGACTTTGATTAGCACAGTCTTCCTTTCCCGAAATACTCTGGCATGTCTTCACACTTTCTGCACGTCAATACGACCTGTGCAGTGGCTGAAGGACGGGGTGAAGACTGTTCTAAAGAGATTTCCCAATAATTTCTTTTTTGAATGTGTCTAGTCGCATGTTAATATTCAATCAACGAGGATCTACAAAGTTCTTCACTCATCTCAACAGATGGTAGCATAGCCAAGCCTATTGCAATATGTGGCTTAGGTTATTCCACCAAGTGAGACAATGACGCATTGAAGAATTTGATCAAGACTGCAGGCACAGCAAGATTGGGACGTGGATAACTGTCGACATTAGTAATCACAAAGAGGTTCAGTGGGAGATAGTGCCCGTCAGATGAGCTTTTCCAACTCCAGTTTTTCGGTAATACAAAAAGGCAGAAGAGCTGCGCGTGCTGACAACAGACACATAATCCTCACTGCCCTCTCAAGAAGCTATGCTTTCGTTAGTTGCGCAGCTCAGACTTGCCTTTTTGGTCCTTCATACCCAACTGCAGGAGACCAGCCTCGCCAAAAACGTCAAATGAAGGGCGTCAAAATCGTCGCTGCCAGCAACATTGAGTTTAAGGAAGACATCTCCTAGTGGTTTCAGAAGTATCTGTACCGTTGTGTCATCATAGCTGCTTGAACTAAATTCAGCTGCGCCAAACGTTTCAGCGCATTATGAAGCGAGTCGTTGGTCTCCTCTACTTCGTCCACTCTCCATCTTTGCTGTGCGAGAGCCAAATTGCACAGCTCTCTTCTTCTCTTTCGCAGCATTTTGTAAGCCCAACCTCCAGGCCAAAAGGCGTAAAGCTTTCTTTTCGGCATCGAGGTTGCCGCCTTCACGCAAGTCACCATGCATTGTTTGGCCAAAGCCTACCTTCTCCCACACTGGCAATTTCAAGGCCCAGGACAAGAACTCTTCGTCAAGAAAAGGATATCTAGCCTCACGACCCCAGTGGCTCATAACACGATCATCACGTCCGAGATTCCGCTTACCTAACCTTAATACGTCAAGTTCTAGCTCGGAAACAAGCCCCGAGAACCCTTTTCGAATATACGCATTTCTATGACGTGTATATCCGCCAAAAACCTCGTCCGCTCCAAGCCCTGACAAGAGCACACGAGCTGGGGTTGTGTAGGAAAGATCTTCTTGACTATTGGCACCAGAGTCGGGTGGGCAGATGACGCCCTCTCCACGTGCAGCGAAGTAGAAGGCACAGGCGATGGATAGGTCCATCTCTGTATCGTGCGGACGCATGAGACGGATAATCTCACTCCTGTGCGCTAGGGTCTCGGTGTAAGGTACATTGATTGCGACGAATCTGAATTTCCTCCCAGGACAGATGCGACACAATTCCGAGAAGGAAGATCGGCCTGTCACTCTGTCGGGACAAATTTCGTAGGCGGATGGTTTTATCTCCGGAATGGTTCTGTCAAATTCCGTATTTCCCCTGTTCCGGTTTGGGGCATTAGCTGCCGCGGCAGTAACACGAGGATTCTCAAATGCCACATTTAGGAGATCAATGGAAGCCCCTTTGGGAACTACCTCATGAGCAAGGCGAGCGAGGACGGAACAGTCCAGTCCTCCTGAGTACAGGATTGCAACCCTCGTATCATCTGCAGAGTGCGTTAATGGAGGTCTTGGTATATTCCGAACCCGTATCTCAAGTGAAGAAAGTAGCATTGCATGAAGCTTTTCGACCGAGGGACTGGCAGTGGTGAGTGCGGGAGGGATACCATCGAGAGGGGTGTCCCTATTCATAGAGAGTAACGATATCTGCTACAATGGGTCAATAATGAGACTCACACGAACGGTTGGACTTGAGCTCACGGCAGTAGCAGAGGTGTCTTTGTGATCAGTGTCGCCACGGCAGGATAAAAATTTGGTGATCAAAAAATCACCCAATGGCAATGAGGCTTGTGATGTAATTGACGAAGTTCTCGGACGAGACAGATCAATCGAATATATACCATCGCTCAAGACCTCTTTGAATGGTGTACATGAACCATCGCAGATGCTGCAGATCTTGATATTGCCCGCCCCGTCAAAACCATGTAATAGTGAACGACGTCCAAGTCTGTCTCTTCCATAGAAAATTCGCGAATGATAAGCGTCGTAGAAAACGAACGCAAACGGCCCTGAGACCTTGCTCAAGGCGTTGCAAACGCGATCAAAGTTTTGACTGCTGGCCCCTGGCAAGCCCACTGTCGTACTCGTATCTTCTAACGGTTTTGCTGCATCAAGTAACAGCTGAAAAATTTGGGTCGAGTCATTATCTGTGACCCTTTGACCATCGATTTTCCAAGCTTCTCCGTTCCAACACAGTACGCATGAACTTTCTTGGTCCACGAGTGGTTGCTTGCATGTCCCATCGCCACGAAGAGCAAGGACCGTAGAGATGAAGGTTAGATGCAGTTGGCTGTCACTGCTGTCGCAGCTGTCGACAGACGTATGCATAGGTATAACAGCATGACGTGTCTCATAGCTGTCTGGGCCACGGCATCTTAGATAATGCTCAGTGCTGCCTTGAGGATGGACTGGACTACCCGCTGCCAGCGAGAAGAATATGCCACACATTGTTGAACTGGCTGCAGTGCGATTGAGTGGAAGACTGTTAGCCCTTTATATCAATGGAAATAGCTTAGAAAATCGAAGGATGAACACAAAAAAAAAACTTTTTTTGAGGTCCCATAATTCTGGTCTCTGAGCTACTGAATTAAGGTAAGACATGCATCTAGCCAACGAAGAAGTTTTACGGGAGAAGCTGAAAACAATATAAAAGAAATAAACAAAAGACCAAAAAAAAAGAGAGTCTTTCGATGCATCATCCGTGAATCGAACACGGGCCTCATCGATGGCAACGATGAATTCTACCACTAGACCAATGATGCTTGTTGCTTGTTATACGTTAAGATATTGAGTAGATATACCGACAAATCAGGTGATTACTTCTTTTCCACCGCAGCATGCTCCAAAACATACGAATATTGCGCGAAAAGGCCATCATCGAAGAGACGAAAGAAGTACAGATGTCATATTGCGGTATAGCATTATCACAAGCTTATTCTTGCTCGGGACGGCCGATCATTCTTACCCGAAGCGCGATGACGTAGTGGCTCATATGAAGCTCGAAAGTCATTCATCAGCAGCCGGGTGAGGTTCCGTGCGCAACGTCTACTCCCTCTCTCCTTAATTTTTGGAGAGGAAATACACCTTCATAGTCGCATAATCGACGAAGTCAGGATTCACCAGCGATCTCTGGCTGCAAGAACAAGGCGCCCTTTTTTCTTGCCCCAGCATTCTTTCCGGAATCCTGTGTAATGTTGCTAATGGTCCGCCCGTACCATCTAGCCTGCTGACGGCCAAGATCATACCGGCAACGAGGAAGCCTACTTCCTTCATTTTCCTATATGACTGTACGAACGAAGACAGTACGCAGATGAGCTCTGTATTCCATTAGAGCGTCTGATGAGATACAGGCTGTCCGATACCACGTTCACTGACTTGGCTACTTCCTTCCGCGCCTAATTGAGCACACAGGTGTCGGGTTTTCCCCTTTTTATTCGGTCTGCCAGAGCACAACCCCGCTAGACGCATTGTCTAGTCGCGCTTATGTCTACCTCCCAAGACGGACGGCTGTCTGATGCGGATGGCGAGAAACCGAAGAATGATGAAGATTACGATAAGGCTACTGCCAAGGAGCAGACTGCCAGCGCCTCTGAAAGTGATGATGTCCCAGAAAGAGTAACCCAACAAACTATTGCACTAGAGCAGAAACTTGTTCAAAGACAGGCGCAAGATAGAAGTGGTGACTGGTCGACCGTCATGCAAGCAGCTGCAGCTGAAGTCCAAGAAGGCAATCCAAAGAGATCAAATGAAAAGTCACATAGTCAAGGCAATGCCACGGGGGACGGAGAGAAATCCCCAACTAGGCATCATGAGGGTGATCCGCAGTCACACCGACTCAAAAGCCAGGACGATCGTCTCCTGCAGCCGTCCACCGCAAGTCCCTTTCATAGTCCCTTGATACAACCATCATCAAATTACAACGATACCTCTGATATTTCAGAGCTTGGTTCTAGATCGTCAACCCCATTTCCAGGATCGTCTGATCGAGCTTCTACCTCTGCAGAAAAGGATAGATCTGCCGATGATACTCAAGCAGAAATCCAAAATATCATTGAACAGTTTAAAGACACGTCGGTATCAGAGCGCGAGGAGAAGGAGGCCAGAGCGTCCGAGCTTGAACGAGCTCGACAGTCGCGTCGACAAAATCAGTTTCCCAATCGTACATCGAGCCTCAATCCTATTGACACCGCTCAACATCGAAGATATCAACCCGCCAAAAGTTCTGCGAATATGCCTGGAGTCTCTGCAGATCCGCACGGAAGTGATAAATCACGTCCCTTACGATTAAATAGACCTACCACTCCAACGATCTTAATGCCACCACCTCCCGAGCCCGATCTACCTTTTGATTTCCATCGTTTTCTCGAACAATTGCGTCACCGAACCGCAGATCCCGTCGCTCGCTTTCTTCGATCTTTTCTCAATGAGTTTGGCAAGAAGCAATGGCTTGTACATGAGCAAGTGAAGCTTGTTGGCGATTTCCTTGCCTTTATATCGGGGAAAATGGCGCAATGCGAGATTTGGCGAGGCGTTACAGATGTTGAATTTGATAATGCCAGAGAAGGGATGGAGAAACTTGTTATGAACCGTCTATATATACAGACATTCTCACCATGTATACCGTTACCGCCTAACCCTCCAAGAAGTCTAAGCAGGTCAAGAAGGAAGGAGTATGCAAGAATGCGCGGCCCAGGCCGAAGAGGTCAGCATCAGGAAGATGTTGAAAGAGATGAGGTCCTTGCGCAGAAGATACGAATCTACGGATGGATCAAGGAGGAACACCTTGACATACCTCCCTTAGGCTCAAATGGGAAACGATTTCTATCTTTAGCACAACAAGAACTATTCAAAATTAACGCTTATCGTGCACCACGGGATAA
>JAGYHZ010000232.1:0-13586 GCA_024244195.1 Ascosphaera aggregata | reverse complement strand
GTAGGAACGGTCTTCCAGCTGTTGCGAAGGTGGATTTAACGAGTATACATATACAGGTAGACATGCGATGCATGGACGGATGTATATGTATATTGGTGGCATCTCGCTGGTCGTTTTTGCCCTCTTCCCTTTTCTTCTCTGTTCCTTTCTTATTATGTACATGAGAAAGTAACTTTCCATCTCACACTGTCTCTCATCTATTCATATCCATACGCGCTGGATTTGTACAAAAGGATATTCAGAAAAACTGAAAGCAGCGAACTATAGAAGAATGGAAGAGGTGGGTCGCGTTCTTCTTTACATTCTAGTTCTCGGCATCTGCTGCCTTTTCAGCTTCAGCCTTCAGTCTCTCTTCATACTGTGCCTGTTCTTCCTCAGTCAATTCCAGTAACGGCTTGCTCTCTCCGTTCTTCAGGTTGCGGTAGTAAGCTCTGATTATCGAGTCCGCATCGTCCACAGCAATTGGTCTGATATCAGCCAGTTGCTTGATTTTAAATGTGCATGCCTTGTAATGCTCGTCTGTCATCTCAATATTCAACTGCTGTGCGCGAGACTTGATCGCATTCCAGCCAGTCAACCTGCTGGCGAAGTGGACGTAGCGCGTCATACCGAAATCAGATGGGTTGATGATTTCGTAGGTAGATGGGTTGTTGAGGATAGCCTTGGCGTGAATGCCTGCCTTGTGGGTAAAAGCGCAGAAGCCAGTGATGGGGTTGTTGAATGGTATGTTGACCTGAACCGCTTCGGAAACTAAATCTTCAATATCCTTAATCTTTTCCAACTTGTACTTGCTGATTACATAGTCCCTATCAGCGGCGATCATACGGGCCATCAAACCTCCCAGCGGAGTGATGCCGTTTCGCTCACCGATACCGAGCACGGAGGTGTCGATATGGGTGGCACCAGCTTCAAGAGCGCAGTAAGCATTGGCGATAGCACAGCCGGTATCATTGTGAAAATGTGTCTCAATGTCGCAGTGGACAACACCTCTCAATACTCTGACTAGCTCGTAGACTTGTCTGGGGCTGGCACAGCCGACGGTATCAGCGATACCGACACGGTTGACGCCAACCTGGTCGACGGCTGAGTAGAGAGAAAGGAGATCGACGAGGTCCGAGCGAAAGGAATCTTCGGAAGAAAAACGGACTTCGATGCCCTTTGACTTGACGAAATTGATGACCTCGATGGCGGTATTGCGGATGTAGGTCATGTCCTTACCGTGGGAGTGTTCACGGAGGTAAGAGGATGTGCCGATAACAATGTCGCTGAAAATAGATTTTCGCTTAGGGGTTTGTCTCGCATGATAGCCGAACAGGAAGGGTACACAAATGAACGGTCCGGTAATAGGGATGGGATGGGAATGGGTTAGATGCTTACACTCCATCAACGCCAGTCTCAACAGCGATCTTGGCATCGTCCATATGACATCTGATATGAGTCAATATCTTAGCCCTAAGGCCGAGCTTGCATATAGCCTCGCAATCCTTCTTGGATTGTTCTGAAGCGCAAGGGCTAGTGAGTTCGATCTGGGGAGGATTAGCTGTTAGCCGAATGTTTCGGGAGGAAAGCAGAAAAAGCAGAAACCACGAAACTTACATAGTCCACACCGAAATCATCTAATGCTCTTGCAATCTCAATCTTCTTCTCCGTATCGAAGAAGGCGTTCGCGAACTGCTCACCTTCACGCAGTGTACTTTCGATAATCTTGAACCGCGATACATTACTCAAAAAGTCCGTAACAGCAGCATCATGACCGTATGGATTGCGGGACTTGTTTGGATGAGGATTTTGGCGAGACCGAACAGCAGTGAATCCAGGATGAGGACTGGCATCTACAAATAAAACAACAAGCGATTAGCCGGTGCGATACGATGCGACTGGATGAAGCGACGCCAGGAAGAACGACGAAAGGAGCGACCAACCTGGAACAGTGTTAATGCCACTTGAACCGTCCTTTTCTAGACCTGAAGCCATTGTGAAGAATAAATAATGCTTGACAATGCTGATATAGATTTCTATTTTCCTTTTCGTTTTCTCTTAAATCATCATACATAAATTTATATTATTCTTTTCTCTTTCTCTCTCTCTCGGTTAAGATGTTGGTGCGCCGCAAAAGTTGAGGAGTTTTTATATACTGTTGTACAGCGAAATCGGAGAAGGCGGAGGAGAAGAGCGAGAAGAGCGAATAGTGACAATGCACGCAACTTGACAGAACGGCTCCAGATTGAAGGGAGTAGTGTAGTGGTCAAGTACCAGGTCAATGATGCTCGCAATGGTTGATCAATGATTTAATGGGGTAATGATGAAGGAAAGAAGAAGAACTAGTGTCCTGTCATTCAAAATCGTCTTAGTCGTCTCCTATCGCGATCTATCAAACTTCCCTCTTTCGCCTCTCCAGTCAGAATCGTCCTTTTTATACACATCTCGAATTCATGTATGACTCGAATCTCTATGACTCCTTTCTTCTTTATTTACCCGTTCACTCACATCTTGCGATGCTGGGGTCAAGCGGGTCCAATCAATCTGATTACCGGTAGCGATTGCCATTTGCTTGTCACTGTTGCCGTCATGGCGTGGCATGTCTTGGTTGGATTGGATTGGACTGATACTGGACTGGACTGGATTGGATGGGATTAAAGCAGCCTCATCGAAAAGCGGATCTGAGAATGAGTCAATCCCATAAGGAATAGGGCTGTCATACTGTCATACTATCATCTCATACTACCATACTGTACTATCGCAAACTACGTACTAACTACCGGAACTAAATCAGTACTTACTGCATGCGCAATCACGGTGCTCTGCTTTCATTGCCTCTTGGCAAAAGTCGCTCGAACGGCTTTGGCATGCGCATACCGCATACTGGCCAAATGAGCTGGAGGGTGGGTGAGAGAAGATCCAAATGGATCTCGATGTGAGCCACCATTGTTTTACCGTCTTCTTTTTCATCACTTCTTTTGCTGCTTCTGAACTCGTCTGTTGCCTTTCATTTTACTTCGAAACTGACCCGTGAGCTGCAAACTGCTCCATCACTGACTTCTCTTTCAACTCTTTTTCCCCAGTTTCTTCTCCTGCCTTGCCGTATCCTCCACCTCCAGGAGTTAGAATCACAACTCGATCTCCTGCGCCCATCTTTGCTGTCGCTTTGCCTCCGAGACTAATCACTCTCCCGTCCTTCTTATGCCAGAGATTAACTCCTGCCTGGCCATCCTCCCCTCCAGCAAGTCCATAAGGTCTCTGTGACCGTCGTTCGGACAGTATGGAGCATTGCACTGGCATCAAGAACTCGATATCCCTCACTACTCCGTCACCTCCCTTATGTATTCCCCTACCTCCTGACCCCTTTCTCAGCGAGAACTCCCGTAGCAAACAAGGATATCTCTTCTCAAACACCTCCGGATCGGTAATCCTTGTATTCGTCATGTGCGTGTGAACTCCTGATGTCCCATCCCAGCTCGCCCCTGCTCCACTTCCGCCAGCAATTGTCTCGTAGTATCCGAATCCACGCACATGTTCGCCCTTCTCGTTCTTCCCTCCCGTGCCAAATGTCAGGTTATTACAGCAACCCTGCGATGCAGCACATGCGTTGAATGCTTTCAATACCACATCAGTGATCCGCTGACTTGTGAGCACGTTTCCACCGACAACCGCCGCCTCCTTCGAGGGCGAGAGTAACGAGTTGGCGGGAACCCGAATGTCAATCGCATTCAGACAGCCCTGGTTCAGAGGTATATCGGATCTAATCAATGATCGCACACAGTAGATGATTGCTGAACGCAGAATCGCCTCAGGTGTGTTGATATTGCCGTACACCTCCGGCCCCGTTCCTTCAAAGTCAAAAACTGCCGTCCCTTCATCTTCATTGATCGTCACGCTCAGCACGATTGGCGTTCCATCGTCCATCAAATCGCGAGCGTACAGTTTCGTACCTAGCGTCCTCGCGGTTGTTCTCAGAAGTTCTCGCACGGCAGTTTCAGCCGTATTCTGAATGGCATACATATAGGTATGCACGTGCTTCAATCCGCACTCTTTAATCAACGCATTGATCAGTGATATTCCCTTTTGATTCGCAGCAATCTGCGCACGTAGGTCGGACAGATTATCCTCAAGACATCTCGTTCCAGAGCATCCGGGATAATTAGCTGGCTCTTTCAGTAATAGCTCTGTCATCCGTTCCTCATTGAAGATACCACGGCTAACAATCTTTTCCGCCGCAATCGCCGCTCCTTCTTGCCATAACTCCGTGCTATTTGGCGGCATCGAACCAGGCAATATACCGCCAATATCAGCATGATGTCCTCGTGAAGCGACATAAAATACAATTTCCCCATTGTCGAAGACAGGCGTTATGACAGTAATGTCAGGAAGGTGAGTCCCGCCACAACTCGGATGGTTGGTGACTAGGACATCACCATCTTGCAATCGACCGGCCCAATGCTTATGCTGAAACTGTACTGCAAATTGCATGGAGCCAAGATGCACAGGCACATGGGGTGCATTGGCAACTAGACCACCGTCTGGTGAGAAGAGAGCACACGAGAAATCGAGCCGTTCTTTGATATTCGTTGAGACAGCTGTTTTACGCAGCGAGTGACCCATCTGTTCGGCAATGGACATGAACCGGTTACCGAAGATGGAGAGTTGAATCGGATTAATGTTCATCTCCTTTGCTTCTTTTTGAGGATCCACTGATGAAGGCACCGCAGGGGATGCTTTCTTTTGAAGATCAATCACGACGCAGGTGTTAAGGATAAGTGCGATTGAATCTGGAACGACAATGATGGTCTGCGTGTTATCGATAATGATGGCCGGACCATGGATTCTCGATTCTTTCTTCAGGGATTGAAGGACGAATACGGGGGTATCAATCCAGCCGTATCCTTGACCAAAATACACCTTTCCATGCTCTTTTGCCTCATCCGAAGAAACATCCTGGAGAGTAGCCCGTTGGAGTTGGGAGTAGGGGCTCTCCTCTTTAATGTTAGATGAGTTCGCGATGCTCCTTACTCTGATATCGTCCACGACAAGCGGCTTATCGGTCGCAGTGAATCCAAATTCAATCTGATGTCTCTTGTGGAACTCAGCAGCAAAGTCCCAGCTCTCTTCTCCCTTCAGAATCATAAGCCCTGAGCTAGTCCCAACATGGCGCATATTTAAATACATCTCATGCCTGATCTGCTCTCTTTTAAATCCTTGCTCCTCAAGCTGTCGAGTTGACTTCTCGGCTAACTTCTCCAAACGTTCCCTGAACAATCCTTCTGTCTCGGCTGTAAAGTTATCAGAGGCAGGTTGCTGCGCTTCATTTACAACGTCAGCTAATGTCATTCCATACGCCGAAAGGATTGAGGAATATCTGTGAATTATCACTCGAGATATTCCAAGAACATTGGCAACGGAACAGGCGTGCTGACCACCTGCACCGCCGAAACATGCCAGATGATGAACAGATGTATCAAACCCTCTAGCTTCAGTTAGCGCTCGAATAGGTCTCGACATTGATTCATCAGCAACGGATAAGAAACCAATTGCCACATCCTCAGGCTTAAACTCTTCCCAACCATTCGCACGTTGCTCTGCATTAATCTCCTCCGTCAGTTCCATGAACATCTTTCGCGTGATTTCCACGTCTAGTGGCTCATTTTCCTTTGGTCCGAAGATATGAGGGAAATATGACGGTAGCAATCGTCCGAGAAATAGATTAGCGTCGGTAACGGTTAGAGGACCGCCTTTACGGTAGCTTGCCGGACCAGGATGAGCAGAAGCAGATTCAGGGCCGACGTTGAAAAGATGGTTGCGCCATGAGAGAATTGAGCCACCGCCTGCTGCAACGGTGTTAATGTCATGCTGAGGGGCTTGAATCGAGATTCCAGCGGTGGTGGCTTCGAAGACGTGTTCGTAGATACCGGCATAGCGAGACACTGCGTGATTGCCATAGAGTGTCAGCAGGTCATCACGAAACGCTGAATCGCATGGACTACTGACCATCAGTACTAGTACCGCCCATATCAAATCCAATGATTGGGACTTTCTCCTTATCGTCCCATGACGTCTGGGCATAGCCAACCACGCCACCCGCAGGACCAGACAGTATGGCGCGTAGACCGCTGAAGTTCCTGAAATCGACGAGTCCGCCATCAGACTGCATGAATTCGCACTTCGTCGTTCTTGCACCGTCAAGCCCGCCAATAAAACTCAGAGATAACGCATTGATATACTCCTTGATGACGGGTGTGAGATAGGCATCCGCAGTAGCACTCATTCCTCGAGGAACAGCTTTTATCATTGGTTGTAACTCAGAAGATACGGCGACAGAGAATCCCATCTCTGCCGCGAGAGAACCGATAGCCTTCTCATGATCACGAAACGTGTAGGAATGTAACAGCAGGATAGCAATCGAGCGAAACCCTTCATCCCAGAGGGACTGCAAGTCCTCCTTGACTCGCTCCAAATCGGGTCGTTTCAGTATTTCAACATGTTCACCAGTAACACCTCGAACGATGTTCTCCCCTTCTTCGATGGGAGTTGGATATGGATTTTCAGAGTATCCTTTGAGCGTCACCCTTTCATCAACCTCAATGACTTTTTCATATATCACGCCTGGTCTCCGCACCGTCAAGTCAAAGATCTGAGGTCGTGATTGTGTCCCAATGACAAGTAAGTCCTTGAACCCTTTAGTAATCAGCAAGGCACTTTTAGCACCCTTCCGCTCAAGCAACGCATTCGTCGCAACGGTGGTGCCCATCCGTATCGATTCGATGGGCGTCAAGTCCAATGGCTGACCGCGCAAAAATGACTCGCCTGTCGCCATCTCAAGAACCCGACGAATGCCCTCGGTCGGAGCATCGTTGTAGTTCGCGGGGTCGACGGACAAAAGCTTGAGAACAATATCCTCTCGTCCGGGCACTATGGCATGGACGTCAGTAAAAGTGCCGCCGCGATCGACGGAGATTTTGATCCCTAGTTCTTTGAGGGCGCCCATTATACTGTGATCTCATTTAGATTGGTAAAATCGTGCCAGATGTTACTCCTTTGTGCGCTCAGAACTAAGAGGAAAATAAAAGCTCGACGTATATGACACCTGGAGAGTATGATGTGAAGACCGTTGCGGGGCGAAATCACCGCTGAAGGAGGAAGCGGCGATAAGATTGGGTTCAGCGATGGGGCTTCAGAAGGATGCTACGGGCAGCTCTTCCAGCATTATTGTGGAGTCCGCCGGTCATCATCGCGCGAATGTGGCTCCAGTGCTCCAGTGAACCAAGACCAGGTGCCTCAATCACAGTCCGGTTGAGTATGTCATTTCAGTCGACAATACTGATAGTCGGGTGGGTCATAGGTTGCTACTAGCAGTCGGCGATTCATAATGATATTCCAGCAGATGATTGCTCAAACCATTCAACTCTAAGGCAAAAGAGTCAATAAGCAAAGTACGTAACTACCTTGTCCAAGGTCTTCTCTCTCTCTCTCTCTCTCTCTCTCTCTCTCTCTCTCTCTCGTCAACGCTTCTTCTCTACCTGGTTAGTACCTCATGTCACACATTTTCCCCGCATTATCAGCCAATTGCTGCGATACACGGGAATTGATCGTGTTGATTCGATGATTGAAGACTCTCGCTCCAAAATGAAGAATCTGCTTTACCATATAGTTGCTGCTTTTCTTCTCTCTTTACGAGCCGCTGTATCAGCTGTCCTCTACTACTACTACTACTTCCACCACCACCACCACCACCACTCCCGTCCTGCGTACTATCAGTCAATCTGCCTTGATTACGCTTGATCGGCGTATAATGGATAAAACTAGATTAGACTTTCAGTACCTGACGCTAGACTCTTTTTAGACTGCATTGAGCTTTGGAATTGCCTACTGTAGCGATTTATGTTATATTACATAATATTACTTAGCTCAGACAAGGTTTATGCCTTGCATCAATGCCGTCGATCGTAGATTGCCGGTCATTTCAAGAGATAAGCAAGGTAAGGAGGAGGAGAAGGAGAAGGAGAAGGAAAAGGAGGATGTCCTCGGTGTGGTAATGGGAGAAAGAGTCACTATTCAGGACCTTTTTTGGGGGTGTGTTTGGGGTAGTTTGACATTCTACTTACCTTATCGAAAACTCGCTATATCCCCAGCATGTCTCCTGTACGCGCGGTGCTGCAATGCATTCCCCTTTAGCTCCTTGTTCATGTTGAGTTACAAGCTATCAATCATTGCAGAGCTGGCTTGTAGAAGCCACTTTTCAACTGGAGGGTTGTTCTGATCACAGTTAGAAAGCCAAGATCTATTTTAGCAGAGCCATACACTTCTGCCATGATGTAGTGCTGAGCCCTATGGTGTCAGCACTTCTCTGCCCTAAATCATTGAAGAAACGGGTCCACACGGAATTCGTTGTTCAGTTCTCATTATCCCCGTGTATGTCGTTGGACACATATGCTTCTTGACTTTCGCTTGGTTCTCGGGTAGAACGAAGATACGTGCAGCGGTTAGAGTGTCTTGAGGCAGTTAACACACATAGTTTGCGGTTCTTTTGCTCTTCCTGCTAATGAGATTATCTAGTTCTATCTTCTTCGCCAATACTTTTTGGTATAGCAGGCTATATTCTTCTTCTCCTCCTCCTCCTAACCGTCCAAAGCAACGCCTTTATACTTCTTGCGACATTCCTCTGCGCAATTGCTGTTCAAACAGGACTTAGTGTGAACGAAATACGGCTTACAGTTTGTTGCGCACCGCATTACCATCGTGCGACAGCCATGACATACAGCAGACAACCGGTCAAACAGCTGGTATAGTTGCTGGTCAAATATATAGAAAGACGCTATACTGCCTGAAAAATGGCTTCTCGCTGGGCTCGCTGGTGCTTGCCCGGGGTATATAGTGGTGAGGTGTCTAGACAACCAGGATCGCGCCAAAGGGAAGACTAGCAGAGGGAAGATCGAGGAGAAAGAGAAAAGAAAGGTTGGGGAAGATGACAGGGATGTCCATTTCCAATGCAACATGGCAAGTTTGCCATGATTAGCTGTATAATTTCAAGCGTTGCAACTAAAATATCCAATCACTACAGCACATCATCATCACCATCACCACTTTTCCTGCGTGATCGGAACAGTCGCATTTCAGAACAGACTGATTGAAATGGACTTGTCCGTGTGATTGAGGATTTGAACCTAATATTGGTGGGCAATCAAATATCATAATTCTCATCCAGATTGTCCCTTCACCGGGCGATACCATTGACCGAGTCCCATGATGTCTGTTCCCATTTAATCGGTAATCAATGTTCGGCATAGCAAGTTGAAGTCATAGTACTTCAGAGGCACAGATAAGCGGACGGCCAATGAAGCAGCACAGGACCGTCGCGAATACAGACTGCATCTTTTTTTTTTGATGCCAAGGGATAGACCCACTGTGATCGCAGTTCGGTTATGCGTGCTGTGTGCTGCCCGCACCTCTTTACAGCAGGTTCAGGCTAGAAGCCTGATCTGAGAAGGATGGGGTATATAAGTCAGCAGCATGAGTAATCTAGTATGGAGAGCTCGTTTGTGTCGTTTGTCTCTTGCATGAAAAAGTGAGGATTCAAACGTTTGATATGGACGAGTTTATCAAACCCGATCTATCCTACCTACCCGCCGTTCGAAGAGTTCGGGACTATCGCGAGTCAACACTCACAAAGGTTGATCCACCCCTTGGAAGCCTCCCAAGCCCATTACCTGGGAATGTGCAAGGTCTTGCTGCGGCATACTTGACAGAGCGCGAGAGAGAGTTGACTGAAGAGTATGAGGCCGTGGAATTGGTTAAGCTCATGTCCTCTCATAAAGTGACATGTGAGGAAGTGACACGTGCGTTTCTACGGAGAGCTGCGTTGGCTCAGAGAGCCGTAAGTCATTTTAGTTAAATCACTTCCAACCAGCAAATTGTGTCTATGCTTAGGCATTTGCTGTTTGCCAGACGAACTGCCTGACGGAATTAATCTGGGATGAAGCACTTGCGAGAGCTCGTTACCTCGACTCCCTTCCGGCTCCAGCGGGACCTCTTCATGGTCTGCCAATTTCCGTCAAGGAAGCGAATGGTCTAATCATTCCTGGAGTCAAAGTCTTTACGAACAGCTCGTACTTCCTAGCTTGGGCAGACAATCCTTCATCCCATTCAGGGGTAAACAGCGCGCTTTGGAACGCCGGTGCGGTCTTCTACGCGCGTACGACAGGACCGCAGACCATCATGCACCTGGAATCCACCAGTGTGATATACGGAAGGACTGTCAACCCCTATAATAGGGGCCTTACTTCGGGAGGAAGTAGTGGCGGCGAGGGTGCGTTGGGTGGCTTTAGAGGCAGTGTTTTGGTGCGTGCCGTCAATAACCCTTGAGACGGCCCTTCTTTAACGAAACCAAGATAAAATAAACTGACAGATGGCGTTCAGGGCATTGGATCAGACATCGGCGGTAGCATTCGTTGTCCGGCCGGGAATTGCGGTATCTACGGCTTCAAACCCACAACTGGTAGATTACCCCTGGATGGCGGCCGTGTTCCTCCTAATAGCTATGACATCGAAGCAACCTACGGTCCAATGTGCACAAGCCGTGAGGCAATCGATCTGTTCATGACAGTGATCCTTAACTCAGAGCCCTGGAAAATTGCCCCTTCATTGATTCCCAAGTTCTGGACGCCATATCACTTCGATAAATCATTGAAGATTGGCGTGCTATGGGATGACGAAGTCGTCAAACCTCATCCACCTATCACTAGAGCATTGAAGGAGGTTGCCGAAGCATGCAAGAAGGCAGGAATGAAACTTGTTGATTGGGTTCCCTTACATCACGGTCGCGCATGGGATCTTATTTCCGCAATGTATTTCACAGACGGAGGAGAATCTTACCTGAAAACCCTACTCAAAGCTAAGGAACCCGTTCTCCCTCTATCCGACTGGATCACAAGGGGTCAACCTACCTGTCGGCAACGTTCAAACCAAGAGATTTGGGAGCTCAAAGCTATGAGGAACGAGTACAGAACTCATTACGCCCAGCATTGGAATGCCACTTCGAAAGATGACGGTAGGGAAGTGGACGTTATATTATGTCCCACCACATGTGGAGTCGCACCGCAACATGAGACCGCGAAGTACTGGTCGTATACTTCGCAATGGAACTTGCTCGACTATCCCGCCGTCGCATTTCCCGTTACCACCCTGGATCCTGCAAAGGACCTTCCTGACATGAGCTACAAACCTAGGAATGAGCAGGACGCTCATATCCAAAGTTTGTACACAGATCCTGACGCATTCAAGGATGCGCCAGTCAGTTTACAGCTTGTTGGGCGAAGGCATTTCGATGAAAAGGTCATGGCTGCATTGGAGCTGATTGAGAAGGCTATGGGAAGGAATTGATATAGTCATGAGAGTTGACTTCCGCTCATCGTCTCCGTAGATACAGGTCACGCTGCAGGAAAAAAAGGTTTTGAAGCATATGAATTGTCCAAGCACCGGCCTCTCCGGTCCAGTTAATAGAGATAGCGTTCGATTACGAGTTGCTGGTGACTTCGTTCTTGGCGGCTCATTTCAGATCAGATCTGATTCGCAGCTCTATGTAAAGCTTGAACCAGGACATCAGAGCCGCTGTTCCCTTTTCCATTCCCCCCCTTTATTTTGTACCGGTCTCCTACCCTCAACTCTAATAAATATCTCGGAGAAAGTCAACTGTCAGCCTCCCTTAGCCATATTTTCGCTATCAACAGACATTCGCGGTGCTTCAGTCCCGTCAGATTGTTCGTTCGGCCTTGTCTCCTCTACCTGTTGCACTTCTTCGATATGCTGTACCTCAGGAGTCTCATGGATCTCTTCAGCCAGACTGGAAGTGCTTCGGTTTTCAGCACGGACCTGAGGCTGACTTGGTGCCTGCTCTGATTCCACCATGTTTTTCTCTTGCGGCTTCGTGGAAGAGGACGAGGAAGGGAATTTCATCTTATCCCACTTTCCTTCCTCATTCTCCACTTCAATTGTTATGGTCTGACTATCATCACTTTTGTCTCCTCCCCTACTTAGATTATCCCCGCCTTCTTCCTCTTTCAGCACACCCAAGGTCCGTTCCGGCCTCGGGGGTACAGGTGGTGGCACCTGTGGATTATGGAGGGGATCAACCGACATCTCTCGTCCTTTTAGCTCTGCCATATCGGAGTACGGCCGGTTCAGCTCGTCCTTCTTCCTTGCAAGGTCTTCTTGAAACCGCCGACATTCATCCTCAAAAGCAGCATTATCTTGATCGACGAATTGCTTTAGGGGTGCGGGCAACCCATCCGTGACCGTGTCCCCAGTAAGATTACCTTTCGGTAGATCAGCTAGAGCTTTCTTGTCAACATATACGAACAGCGCGCTTCGCCCATCATTCGACATGAGTCTCTCAATTTCGTCTAGAGACATCCTGGCACTGTAGCCCGCGTAGTTAGTATTCCCAGGCGGAGTTGTGCGCGACGAGCGACCTGAGACGCCTTCTTCAGCCGGATAAGTGATGCGCCACCATTGCCATTTCTCCCTGGTAGTGGGATCGACGTATGCTGTGGATGAGTCCAAGTCTCCCATTGCTGGTCTTTGTAGGTAAATGACGTGCGGCGATGTGCAAAATCCGCGAAGGGTGTATTCACGTTGTGCAGAGGTTTCCGGGTCATCAGTCTTCGTTGTGAACTTCCGAGTTTCTTTATTGAGAGATTCGATAAGGGCAGCTTTGCGGGATTTCAGAGCTGATGATATGTCAGTTTTTGTGCAAAGGGCAATCTGCAAAGCAAAGACCAGGGCTAATTCCTTACTCGCTATTTTCTCGTCTATCTGAGGCAAAATTGAATCAATAGTCGATGTCAAGCTTCTCACTTTTTCATGGCAAGCTCTAGCTTGCTCCTCGCGACTTTTATCTTCGATTAGGCCAGTAGTCCAACAATCTTCAAGCAACAATTCCGCAGCTGTTTTCGCTTTTTCAAGAACTGCTTTAATCGTCGGACCATTCGTCTCTTCATATTGAGATATACGCTTTTCCAACTCTCGACGTTCCTCTTCAACGTCAAGACGCATTCTGCGCATCGTCTTTGCCCATTCCATGCATTCAGGGAGGTATCTGTCCACATATAGCACAAACGGAATCTTGATGGTGACGTCATTAACACTCGGTAGAACACTCGAAACCTTGATTGGTAGCACGGGGGAAACTGTTTCCAGCCATATATCTTCCAAAATATCTTTGTCATGATCGGGCCATATGGACTCATCAAGTGCATCGTAAATATCTTCTTGTCTGTCGGGATAACAGTATGCATCAATTAATCGGAAGGGCTCCCCTGATCCACGTTCTTCGATACCAGTTGACGATCGTGAAACTTTCATGCAAAATGATTGGAAAAGTTTAGAGACGTTTGCGCCGCCTTCGGTCGTTGTTACCGCCTCCTGCCACAGTGTCATGAACTTATCCAGTGTTTCCTTGGGTGAAGAACATGATGTCGAAGCAAGATCAGCAAGTTGGTCAGCACTTCCGTATGCACGGTTGGTACCTTCTAGTAAAGCCATCAAGCGCTGGACTTCAGTCAATATACCAAAATACTGCCTCTGTTCAGCATCCATAG
>JAGYHZ010000231.1:0-13599 GCA_024244195.1 Ascosphaera aggregata | reverse complement strand
CCTCCTCCTCCTCCTCCTCCCCCCATGCCTCGGCCAGTTCATCCGCAAGATTGCCTAGCCCACTGCCTGCTGCTGCACCAGTATTCTTGCCAGCAATCTCCTCGTCGCCATCATCGCCATCATCACCACCAACACCGCCGTCGCCGCCACCGCCTAGTCTGTATCCATGATCATCTTCGCCTACGTCAAAGCCACCAGAGAAGTTGCGCCCGCAGGAGGGTGGTTCAGCTACTCGCATGTGAGACCCGACAGGTGATGATGGATTGGAATATAGCAGCGATCCGGAATCCCCGTTGTTCTCGAGAACGGTCAGGGTGTTGGGAGATATCGATAGGCCCATGCTAGTGGATTCCCTGCGTCTCCGTCGCACTGGTAGAGCGGGAGAACATGGGTAGTCGGACATACTGAGTGCGTGCGCTGCGATGATAATAATGATGATGGTGATGTTGGTGTCTGGGGTGGTGGGAGGAACGAGAACAGTCGGCAGGTGACGGCAAGCAGGTTGAAATAAAAAAGAAAGGAAGAAAGATCGCGGTAATGGGTGGCAATCTTAGTGATCGTAGTGATAGCAGGGGCGTCAAGGTTAGTAGCTAGGAGCGACAAAGGAAATCCTGACCAAAGCTTCCCCGCGCTCCAATTGCAAGGTAGGCTGTATCCAGGGGCCGGACAGAGTAGGATTGAGCAGGTTGGAACTCCAAAAGGAGGCAAATGAAGGTGCTCAATTAATCCTTTCGATGGAAAGGTATAGGTTCGCACTGGGAATTCTTTGTTTTTTTTTTCTCTTTTTTTCTAATGGTGGCCTGGGAGGCTTTCGCTCGGGTGATGAACTGTTTGAGAAGAGATTGAACGGGTAATATCAACCCCCTGAAGAGTGTTGAGCGTAGTAATGGTCGTTTGCGATGAGAAGAAGAAGAAGACGGTGCTATCGTCGACGGGTGGATTGGTTTGCTGCTGGATGACCCGCTGTTAGTATGAGGAGATGGTCAAGATTGGATACACAGCACCAGCATGAATGAGAGAGTACCAGCACGGGCGTGGGGCACAGACAAGAAGTTATGGGACGGATGAAGTGGTAGAGCAAGAAATATATGGACAGTTAACAGCGTTTATTGCTTTTCCTTCTTGCTACCTTTCTCTTACTCGTTTCTTGTCTTTCTGTTGTTTTAGCTGGTTCTCACCTTCTGATCGTGTTGGACCTGGGGGGTTTAAGTCGTCATCGAATGGGAGATGCGCAATGCTATACGTGGATGAGATCTTGATCCTTCTTTCTTGATACTATTACCTGTCGATGTGAGGATGGATGACGATGACTATATAAAGAAGGAGATGAATGATTCGAATGATGATGTCAATGATCCTGAATATCATGACTTTAGGACAATTGATCCTCATCTCAGACCTGCTGAGACGTTCACCGTAAGAAGAAAAGAAAGGTGCCAGAGACATTCGGGTTTGAAGACCGAAGAAGCCGTCTGGTTCCCCTCCCTGAATTCAGACGCATGATCACATCACCTTGCTATGCCCCTGAGAGAGGAGAGGGAAAGAGAGAGAGAATCCTGCTCTGAGCCTGAATCAACAGACTAATCCATGCTTCTCCTCTTCTCTCCCTCTCCTCTCCCTCTCATTTCATCCCTCAATCCTCAATCTTCATCTTCTTTATCCTACAAGTAGTCCCGACCTCTGTCTCAACTGCCATCTCAGTCCTCCTTCCATCCATCAAATCTGTTCCTGCTTCTGGTTGTCGCAAGTAATCACGCTCCTCATGTATCGTCACCAATTGCCCCATGTTTCTGACGGCTTGCACCGCTGCTCCCTTGGCAAGGAAATCCGTGTCTTCCTCCTGACTGATGCTGTACATGACGCTCATCCACCGATGCCAGTGAACACTGCCTAATTCTTGACCAGACGCTAAGCTGTCATTGTGATCCTTTCTGGTTGGCTTGTGTCGTCCTGCACTGCCTGTGGCAGTAGTTTCAATGACATCAGGGACATCCCGCCGATCCATCCTACTCGTATCAGGACTTCGTAGAATGTCGTCTTTCCCCGTCCAGTCGCTATCGTGTCCATTAAGAACGAAATACTCCCATAACCTTTCACCAGCTAGAATCAAATACATAGCACAGGTCATTGCCTGTTTGAAATCCGCGGTTGAACCCTTGAGAAAGTAGGCTGAATAGAAGGTCTCGAGATCGTACTTCATGAGGTTGTAAAGATGTTCGACCTCACCTAGTCTCGCATTTTCCATTCCTCTTACTCTTCTTGTTTTCGCTCTTCTGTCTTGCCCTTTGCGCCTTTTCGTCTTCTTATCCCTTGCTAATGCTGCATCAGAGGGCGTCCATGATGGGAGGAATTCCCTTGATGTGGCTGTGGAACGAGGGCATGGCAGTCGAGCAACGAGGAATGAAATGAAGGATGCCAAATTGACAGTCTCCTCGTGTGGGACAATCGATTCCGAAGCTATGATGGTTTGTATATTTAGCAATCAACCCTTGATCATGATAGTCGCAGGGGTGGAGATGGGATGTAAAAAGGGGGATGGCTTGAGCTCACGCATTCTGACCAGCCAATGCCTGTTCAAAACCACTACCAGTATTCGCAGAAAAGAGTCTCTCAACTCCTGCCTCCATTGTCTTTCCACGGTGAATTTCTCACTTTTTATCTTGATGACTATCTTCTTGTTGCTGTCTTCATATTTCTTCATTCTCAACCTCTTCTTCTTTTCACCATCACCATCAGAATACATATCTTCCAAGACCTCCCTAGCTCTCACAATCAATTCAATAAGCTTCTTATGCCCAGCCTCACCCTTTGCCACAGCCCACGAGAGGTGTGTGGCAATCCTCACTACCAAATCGAATGTATACTCGAGGGCACCAAGAGGACCGTTGAACAGCCAGTGTTTTTTCTTCTTATCCCCTGTAGTCGTTGTAGTTGGGGTAGACATGGGAATGATCCTGTCTGAATCAGACTCGACTGCCGGTTTCTTGCCTTCAGAAGCAACAGCAGCAGCAGCAGCAACTAAACCGCCTAGAGAAGGCGCCTTAGAACTCGCGACCGACCCGGATGTGGATGATATCCCACTCTTCGTAGAAGTCGTTGATGACCCATAGTCAGAGAAGAAATCATCCTTGCACCAATTTGCTGCATTTTCAATCGTTCTCAACATGATTCCTCTGGCAGCTTCTTTCGCATCATACTTGCTTCTCATATACGCGAGAATGATGGTCGGAATGGTATATCTGACGGAATCCTCCAAGCAAGGAGATGCATGGTACTTATTTGCATACAAGTCAATGTAGGCAGCATTGATCTCATACTGAAGAATTGGAAGATATACTTCTTCGTCATGCTGCTGGCTTGCATGATTGGGCGTTGAAGAAGCTGCACTCTCACATGAAGCCTGACTCTGACACGAATCAGGATCATGGACAAGTGAAGGAGGCACATCCCCATCCCCCTGAAGGGCGGGGAACGCAGGTTCAGGGGTTGTTGTCGACCTATTGTTGCGAGCCTTTGCTAGATTCTCAGCGTAGGCAGTAGGGCCGATGAAGTCGGGATGATTTGGAAGCGGGGGAAAGCATTCAGTATCCTCTGGTAATTGCAGCGGGGGACTGCAAGGTATTGACGATTTGTATTTGGACATGATGGAGGGTGATGTTGAAGAGACGGCTGGCTGGTAGCATCGTTTCGATTGTATCTTTTCTTTTTCGTCTTCTCTCTCTTCTTATCATGTTCGCCTTCGATTTGCCACGATGACTGGCGACCTCTACCTCATATAACTTTCTGAAAGGACACAATCATCGTCCACTACCTGAAAATCACTCATACGAGGCGAGCTACAAATAACAGGAGGTAGCTGAAGGTAAAAGCTCAAAGAGCAGTTTTCCGTGGTATTGATGAACGGATCATCCAGCTGAGCAGGCATGAAACATGATTGAGCATCAAGAGGCGGCAACTGCGATGGGTAGTCAGAAAAGGAGGCGACTACCTGGAGTAGAAGACGCCGCAGCAGATTCCACGGGTTGCTGACATCAACGAGCATAACATGTTTGAGTTTGTCGCTCCTGAGTGAAAGAAGAAGGGGGGAGAGGGAAAGGTGCCAGATGCTTTCGAGCAGTAAAGTGGGCAGCTCGACCATTCCGTTCCCTTGTCTGCTGGTAACTGCTTGTTCATGTAATTCGACGAATCAGTGCCTTTTGGACGAATGTCATCCTACCATAATGATCACAGCACATCTCAAGTCTGGCGCATTCTACATGATGAATATGAACGATAATGACTAATGAATATCTGAATTGTGATTGCGGAATAGATATCACGATCACTCCTACTGGCAAGCATGATTTGAAGTCTTGCCATTCTCATGTTTTGCACGTTGAAAGGTCGATCAGAGCGATGCAGGAGATGGAAGTAGATCTCAATCAAGAGTTATCTTATCTTATCTTATCTTGTTTGTGTACCTTGGAGAAGATCACTGTGCCACACCTTACTCACTTTGTCACAAGCCACTCGAATTTCCCCTACAAATGGCTTCAGAGACATATCAAGCCACCTGGCAGGGTAACGTTCAGAAATGCAATAATCTCAGAAAAGGACTCATTTGATTTGATGATTTAATGGAAAAAGGAAACAGTTGCGGTTGCTTGGAACAGGAGTCAGCGCCTTGTCGGACCATCTGTAATTACTTGAGAAGCTTGGTATGCTTTGTACGGTATATGCAGCAAGAACAACAGAAATAACTCAGACAGTGCCCCTTAAACAAAGTCGAGCAGTTACCGTTCGTCTGAATATCTGCTGTACTGCCAGCAGCACCTCCTTTTCATCTTGGCTGTCTCAATTTCATCTCAAAAGGTGGAGTTTGTACAGTATGCAGTGAGAGCGAACTGCCGAGAATACCAAGGGATTTCTGACGTATACTGATGTCGCGGATTGCTCTCCCAACGGCTAACCAGACCTGGACCAGTTTTACGCTCTTTTCGCTGATTTGAGATGAGAGTCCGGAAAGTAGGAATAGGAAAAGCGATTATATTGCTACCACTTGTCATCTTGATGCTGATTCGATAAGGAGAAAGTTCAGGGTCAGTGGCTACTGAAACCCATTGAATCATTCTTGCTTCCCAATTAACTTACTTGGTTGTCTCAGAAGTTGGCGACCAATTTTTTCGCGGGGTACGGAGGCAATTTCACTCGATCAACTCGGTTAAGGACTTGCACAACGGCTGCTTTCTTCTTTCGACTTTCATCTCCATTCAAATCATCATCCACATCATCATCCACATCATCATCCACATCATCATCATCATCATCATCATCATCATCGTCGTCGTCTTCATCTTCAATACACCGGTGAGCAGACCATACCTCACCACTTGAGCTATCCCGCATACCGCCGCCAAAATGTTTGGCATCATCGCAGACCTCATATCGTGAGTAATTACATTGATTTCTCTGCAAACTGCGCGAGGATAGAGGAGGACGCTGACCTATACCTCACAGCTCCGTCCTCACCATCCTCTTCCCCATCTATGCATCCTACAAAGCCCTCCGCACCTACAACCCAAACATCATCGTTCCCTGGTTGATGTATTGGGTAGTCATCGCCATCTTCACTCTCGTTGAGTCCTGGACATACTGGATCATTTCCTGGACTCCATTCTACTCTTGGATCCGTCTTGGTTTCCTCTCCTACCTTGTCCTTCCTCAGACCCAGGGTGCCAAAGTCATCTACCAAGTCTATCTCGATCCCTGGCTCTACCAACATGAAAGTCAGATTGAGGAAGCTATCGTCAAGGGCCATGAATACGCTCGTAAGATGGGTGCACAGTACATGGAGCAAGCCATCGATTTCGTGAGACAAAAGTTAGGTTTCCCGCCTATCGATCGTGTTCAACAACAACAACAGCAGCAGCGGCAGCAGCAACAGCAACCTCCGCATCAACAAGGCTCATCTGCCGCCGCGTTGGCATCTGCTTTGCTTGCTAAATTCAACATGCCGGGTGCTGCCTCTACTGGTGCTGGTGGTGCTGGTAATCAGTGGTACGGCCAATCTGCGTCAGAGTCTGGTTCCACCAGCGAGCTATTCTCTCAATTCGTTACTGGTCTTTCTGGCCTTGCATCGCGTGTTAGTTCAGCTGCATCCAACTCTCCCCAGAATGTCATGCCGTCTCATATGCAGAACGCGAGTCCCGAGGAGCAGTCCAAGTACTTGAGAGAGCAAAAGGAGAATCTGGCCAACTTGTTGAAAGCGTATGATACTGCTCAGCATAACTTGAGCAATGCCAGAGGTGTGAATGCTGAGGGAAATCACGGTCTACAGCAGAGAAGGGGTTCAAAGACCGAAGGTGATGAATCCGCACAGGGCTCTAGTGCACACTGGAGCTAAGTAAACATGGCATCTGAGTAGGATTCTTGTTGGAGAAAGGCAGAACCCATACAGTGACTTTGATTTGAAGTTCGGTAACGCTGTTGCCATGTTGCTTCCAACAACTTCAAGCCGAGTGGAATAGGATGGGATCGAATCCAAGGATGCATTTTCCAGACGTGGCTATTTGAAGGATGATGGCCGGTTTAGATCTTTTCCCTACTTTTGTCAGAAGCACAGATATGATTGTGGTCATACGCATATGTTTCTTGTTTCCTTGCTTTTCTTTTTCTCACGGAGATACACTTGGACAATCGGTCGATCATTGCAATTCGAATCCTTGACATCAATAAATTTTCATGAGCACGCCTTCATAGTATGAGAGAAAATCAACGGTCGTGCACCTCAATCCTGATGCAGCAACTTTCCAATTCAGCCTTTATCCCAGTCATCATCAACGATGAGTGCACGGCTCTAACAACTAACTACCTGGACTTTGGGATAAGCCGCCTTGAAGCACCACGGAACCATTATCACAATCCCCACATGGCGGTTGAGGGAAATACCCCGCGACCATTTGGCAGGCACAATTCGATTGACGATAGGAAATGACAAGAAGTGTGGTTAGGCTGTTGCCCGGTGTCGATTAGGCTAAAGTCTAGATTTACCGTTTTGTTGAGTCTGAAGAAACTTGCTATTAGAGACCGATTTATCGTGAGCTTCATATCCCAGACATGACCATCATTCCACCACGCCCCTGAATATCATACATTTTTCCTCGATCTATTGGTTGTCATTGCTGTGGACTGAATCCAATCGATCCAGATCATAATCATATTGAATCATTGTTCATCATGTCTATCGCTCGTTTGGTCGGAGCAGCCTTCAACAACGTTCCAGGTGAGTATATCCAGATCTCGTGGATTATCTCTGTTCTTGTCTAATCTCAGCCTTCATATTCACAGGACGTCTAAAGGTTGCGGAGTTATTCTTCAAAGTTCCCCTCGACTACTCTGATCCCGAGGGTGACACAGTCAAACTTTTCGCCAGAAGCGTGAGACGCAGGCCATCATCTGCTCAGGGCCCGAAACCATATGAGCATCTGCCATGGCTACTTTATCTTCAAGGCGGCCCTGGATATGGATGTGAACAGCCCCAGGATATCAGCTGGGTCAATCTGTTCCTGGACAAGGGATATCAGGTACTTTTTGTTTATACAACTTATTGCTACCTTGGAAACATCGTCCTTGCTCAGACGTGCTAATTTGCCCAGGTTCTTCTCCTCGATCAGCGTGGAACAGGACTCAGCTCACCCATCACTGCCGCAGCTCTGAAAAACCAGGGTGATGTCGCGAAGCAGGCGGAGTATCTGAAACATTTTCGCGCAGATAATATCGTCCGTGATTGTGAGGCTGTTAGGAAGTACCTTACTGCAGAATCTCCTGCGGGCATGAAGAAATGGAGTGTGCTTGGACAGAGCTACGGCGGCTTCTGCTGCACAACGTACCTTTCTTTCCAGTAAGTTGGTGACAGGAGCCCGTCAAACGAGAGAGACAATCGTTGCATGAAATGAGCTGACCGAAGCGTCCATTCGATTTCCAGCCCCGAGGGTCTTAAAGAGGTTTTCATCACCGGCGGACTTCCTCCTGTTTCCGCGAAGAATCCTGATGCTACATACAGCAAGACATTTGGTAGGTGCTTTCCCTGTTTTTCTCATCGCACCAACAGTATCTGCAAAAATAAATAGCTGACTGTGTACAGAAAAGGTCGCCAAGCGCAATGAAGCATACTATGCCAAATATCCCGGTGATATCGATAGAGTGGGAACAATCATGCAGCATCTTAAGACAACTCAAGTCAAACTTCCTGGTGGTACTCTTACTCCAGATCGATTCCGTGTATTGGGACTTGCCGATGGAATGGCCGGTGAGTTTCTGTCCTTATGCTCTTCGAGATATCAAGCAGGTATACTGACAAGGTGTCTCAGGCGGCATTGACCGTATTCATGACGTTATTCTTCGCGCGTCCAGTGATTTAGAGGAGACCGAGTCATTGTCGAAGCCAACGCTTGCTATCATTGATTCCATGACGTCATTCGACAATGCCATTCTATATGCGGTCTTCCAGGAGGCTATCTACTGCCAAGGGTGAGTTCCCACGTCTTGAAACCAAAAGGAAAGTAACAGAATGAAAAACCCGCTGACATTTTACTTCCAGCGAGGCATCCAATTGGTCAGCAGAAAGGTTCATTAGAAAGATCCAAGCATTCAGGTCGGATGCCGAGAAAATGTACTTCACTGGTGAGATGGTAAGAATGCACCCTGACATGAATCGGAACCAAATCGTTCACTTCTGAGTCCCCATGCTAATCACTTGCCAGGTCTTCCCTCACATTTTTGAGTCATCGGACGAGCTGGCCGAAATTCGTGGAGCAGCCGAGTTGATCGCCACTACATCCGACTGGCCAAACCTATACGATGAGGGGCAACTCGCAAGAAATGAAGTACCCGTCTTTGCGGCCACTTATATCGATGATATGTACGTCCCCTTTGAGCTGGCTCAAGAGACGGCGAATAAGATCAGAAATTGCAAGCAGTACATCACCAATGTGATGTATCATAGTGCCTTGCGATCAAACGCGAAAGATATCGTTGAGGCACTGTTCAATCTGAGGGACGACACGATTGATTGAATGAGCTAGCAAAGCTCCACTTATCGCAAGCATCTTATATAGACAAAATTGCAGTGCCTCTTTTTTTGGGAGTGATTGGTGACTGTGAACCCCTCCCAATCTGCAATGAAGAGCTCCATGACATCATTACGTCTAGTCAAATTTTCTCGTAACGTCAATCAATCGCAATCTCCTTGAATCTCGCGGGTGGTACTGTGCGATTTTAGCCTTGACGAGAAACCTCGATGCTACACAGTCCCTGTCTAGCGTGATATAAGAAGACGTAGGTAATGCCTCGATGAGCCGACGGAGTAAATCCCGAAACTCATCCCCAGCGACAACACGTGCATTTGGATGCCCATCGTCTCCATTGACCATGGCATCGATTTTCTTCTGTCGTACATCACCGGCCGACATCTTATTTCTCCTCTCTTTTCCTCGAGATGTATATCCAATATCCAGAGTCTCATCAGAAATACTCAGCTGATCACCCACAGGAGGCCCACCGAGCTCTTCAGCTGCTAGCATGGCAGCTAATGTCTGATCAATAAATTCATCAAGAGACTCGTGAAGCTTTTTAGTCTTTTCGTCGAGCTCAAGCTTCTGCTGACGGTATTGTGCCTTGAACTGCTTCAAACGTCGCGTAGGATCCGAGGCGGCTTCTCCCGTATCATCATTGCCATCGTTCCGTCTTAGGGCTGCAAGACGATCATGCAATCCACGATTGATGGCTTTTGCATCTTGCAAATCGGCCTCCTCCCGTCTCAATCGCTCACGAGCATTGACCAAATCATCAGCAGTCAATGCAATTGCTCTCTTGAGTCCATTGACCGATTCGGCCGTCTCGCGCAAAGCAAGCAGGTCAGGGGCTACCGAGCCTACCTCTGGCAGGAATGGCTTCTCTTCGTAGAGTGCTCTATATGCCGCAGTTGCACGCCTTGTTTGCGCGAGACGCTCTGCCGGAGTTGAAGTTGGTTTGGGCAGATGAAGTGTCCTTGTTCGTCGAAGCTGCAACAGTCACATACGGGAGTAAGAAGTTGTACTATATGTATCTCCCGGGTGAAGATGGGGTGAAGAGGGGGGTGGAAATGTCAAATCGCAAATGCAAATGGCAAATCGTAATTGGGCTCCCTACGCACTTCTTCAAGCTCCTTTTCTTGCCTTTCAGACTGCTCCTGTAATGCCCTCAACGTCGCATCGATTCGCGTCTCATATTCCTCTGCGGTAATCAGTGTGGTTCGCTTGTTACGCTGTTTCTCGTAGAGGTGCGACTCCCGAATATATTGTTGAATTCGCTCAGTTGCACTTGCTACAGAAATGGTAGCCATGATCTCTAGTTGCCCTGAACAATAAACTTCCCTCAACTACCTTCTGTAACACGAAACAGGTTTATTGCACAATGTTCCTGTATAACATCTTCAAACTTGCATCTTTGCCTTTGCTTTTGCTGTTGCTTGTTGAGTGCTCTGCTACGTACAGCGTATAATAATAATGATATTAATAATAACATGGCGGCCGCCTTAAAATGCTTTGCTAATTACCTGATATAGTAGTAATTGACATACGAGAATTACCAAGTATGGTTATCTCGCTCCCGAGTTTCAACGTGTCGTATTAAGAATTAAGCAAGTCACCCTAGCGCAAAAATATTCCATACATACAAGCCATATGTAGGCGCAGTGAGCATGCTAGTAGTATAGTATATCGATTTATCTGCGTGAAGGAAGCAGTAGCAGATATTTCAGCTTGCCCAGCAGAACGAATAACTGACCATGAATGAACGATACGTGGATTGTAATGGCAGTCAATTGGCTGTTGTGGTCCTTCCTCAATATCACGAACTGCCAAGTGACATGCGATGAATGCTATCCGAGGTCATGATCATTTCTCTCCTGCCATGCTAGCTACGCACCAAAGCTGTTACACCCTGTCTTACCATGGGTTTGACGACGTACTTTCATCATATGGCAAAGCAAAGTCTGCCATGAATCGCTGGAATTTTTGGTGATATATGGGAAAACAAGGCAACAAGGCATAATACACGTTACAGGTAGTTGAGCATGTATGTTTTGGAAGTGAATTGCCGTAGTAATCATTATCTTGACGTCCTCAATAGCGCCAACCAGGTAACTCTTTCTCGCTTGGCATGCCCGATAAGGTAATTACCGACTCGGGGATTGAAATCACCTCGCAACATCTTTCTCCTCCTCTCCTCCATCCCATGACAACTACTCTTGCTTTCGCAACAGGAACGAAGACGAGCAGCACACGTCGGCTACCGGGGAGAAGAACGACTACGGAGAGAAACAGGGAAAAGGGAGATATCTGCATTCATACGGCAGAACGTGGTAGTGCCGCCGAATTTGGGGTTTGGTCAATTTGCGAGGTCGTGCTCTGATTTCCTCCAAACTGGTACAGATAGCGTTCCGCCTTTCAATCGGTTGTTTTGATCGCCCTGTATCCGTCTATTAGCTCATTTTGAGCTGCTCTAAAGTTTTACCCTCGGCTTTTCGTCTCTTGTCATATTGAGAAGACTAGCATTGGCTTCGGCTTCTGGGAATCTCCCCGCTATTTACCTCGTCACACAGAACGCTTCGGGAAGCAAGAAAGAAGTCCCGGTCTTGACTTTTCGCGGTCAGAACGCTCGGATCTTTCTGTATTCGCTTTCCCACCCTTTAATCTGGCTTTGCCTTTGTCACCATCCCCTTTTTTTTCCCGTTGGTTTAATATCTCCCGACGTTTTGTGATCTCATGTTACACCATCCATCTTCATCACCGTTGCTATCACCATCGTCACCTCTATCATCATTCGACGTTGACGTTCTTCTTGCAACGTCAAAAAACCCTCTAAGATAATTTCTTCTCCTTCCCGCTCTTCCAATAGCCAAAGGAGTAGGAATTTCTCAAGAATTCCTTCTAGGGAAGGTAAAAGAGAGAGAGAGAGAGAGAGAGAGAGAAAGGACATACTCCCTTACCCGAATTCCCTGTCCCAGCATCCATCAATTCAACGCGCCCATATCAATTCTATATCATCCTCACCTCTCGTTTCCCGCCGACTTCAGTCGTCTTTCAGCACCAGTCTCTGCTTTGCTGCCTACCACTTCCGCTCTTCCCTTACACCGCACCAATTTCCTCCTTCGGTTCGCTCTTCCGTCACCACTCCAGCACCAGCAAGTTTTCCCTCAAAACTCCTGGTGTACATAATCGAGAAAAAGAAAGAAAAAAAAAGAGCTTTACTTCTTTAAAAAAGAAAGAATTTGTGCCTATCAGTCCCTGGCCTTTTTCTTGCATCTACGTAGGTGACGAAAAGAACTACCTATTCAGGGCGTACAAGGGATTTTGCGACTATATTCCGACCATTTTTTTTACGAAACATACGGGTCAAACGCACAAGAAAAAATAATTACAGAAATATGTCTGCCTCTCCAACATCGGCTAACGCCTCATCTAAGCGTCCCCTTGAAGATCCTTCTTCACCTTCCGGTCAGACCGAGCAGCCAGAAGCTAAGCGACCAGCCCTAGACAAAGTATTAAAGGAAGGACGCTCCAATGGCGAAAAGGACAACGCAGTTCATCCAAGTCCTTCGACCGCTGAATCATCTAAAGATCAAGCGACTGCTGTAAATGCTGAACAAAGCCAGCAAACCAGCCAAGGCACTTCTGAAAAGCCATCTGGTACTGGAGCCAATGCTGCTGTTCCTCCTGCTGCTGATGATGATGGTACATCTGCCGCTGCGACATCCACTCAGGAGCCACAGCCAATTCAGTCGACTTCGACACCACAAACGCAGACTGCCGATGAGACAGGTTGGATTCACATCCGCGCCATCATCTCAAGTGCTGAGGCCGCTACTTGCATTGGTAAAGGAGGCGAGAATGTTTCTCAGATCCGTCGCTTGAGCGGTGCAAAGTGCACTGTGAGCGAATATCAAAGAGGTGCTGTCGAAAGAATTTTGACCGTCAGTGGACCTCAAGACGCTGTCGCAAAGGTGAGTTCGCTTCTTTATATTCTCCTCCGTCATATAACACCGAAAACTCTGCTCCCCATCCTCAGTGGATCGCATTTCGTAATATGTCTAACATTAAATTGTTATGTAGGCATTTGGTCTCATCATTCGCACTCTCAATAACGAACCTCTTGAAGCACCATCCACAGCTCAGTCGAAAACATACCCTCTCCGCCTCCTCATCCCTCATATTCTCATCGGTTCCATCATTGGTAAAGGCGGTCAGCGTATCCGTGAAATCCAAGATGCCTCAGGTGCCCGTCTTAATGCTTCTGACTCTTGCCTTCCACTTTCCACTGAGCGATCTCTGGTCATTCTAGGCGTTGCTGATGCTGTCCATATTGCGACCTACTATGTTGCCGTCACTCTAGTTGAGCAGCTGACTGAGCGTTTTGATGGGCCAGCTGCCAGTGCCTATGCAACTCGTAGCGGTGCTCCAGTGGGATTCGTCCCCGGTGGTATGCAGGTCGTTCCGTACGTTCCTCAGGCTGGAGGTGGTCAATATGGCCAGCCTGACAGCTACCGTCGCCATCATCCTCAGGCTCACCGTGCTACCACCA
>JAGYHZ010000230.1:0-13618 GCA_024244195.1 Ascosphaera aggregata | reverse complement strand
AGGAACATGAATACCTACAGAATGGCGTGTCAACGCGGTTATGATATTGACAGCCGGCTAATCCACACCATCCATCATCCATCATCCATTAACCAGCAGCATACAAGCGTCACCAGTATCAAGCATTGCATTCATTATCACCAAAAAAACTGGTCGACTAATGCTGAATTCCAATTCTCTCCCAAGAATGTCATACCAGCATCAATACATCGCACAACCCGGTCCATTCACCACACCCAAATCCCATAGCAGCAGCAGTGATTGTCTTGGACTACCTTTCTCACCTCATCAGTCATCCCCTCTATCGCCGCTCTCACCATTGTCACGTAAAAGCCGTGACTTCGGTAATGCTGGCGATAGACCTAGGACTGGCAGGGCTGCTTTTGAACGTACTCCTCTTACCCCAGTTCTGCAATCTTCCCCATCAACACCCCTGACTCCTGTTCAGTCCTCGCCATTCATGTCGAGGGAGAGTCCAAGTCAGAACCCAGCAGGTTTTCGAGCGAATGAGCAGGCCAGTCATTATGGCGATAAACAGACAAGTCCCAGCCAAAGCGATATAGGAAAGAATATCAACATCGATTTCAATTTTCAGCCGCAGCCGCAGTCACGACGACAAGGACAGCAAGAACCACAAGAGCAACAACAAATTTGTTTTGGTTCACCATCGCATGCAAGCAACTCCCAATCGTCTCGCCGTTCAACTCCTTCAGGAACATCTCACATCCTTTCCTCCCGTCCCACCCTCTCAACCCGCCGCTCCGCTTTCCTAAATCGCATTCGTCAATCGCGCTCAGACTCCCGCTACTCCGCGAGACATGATAAACTCACTCGTCTCGAGTACCTCTCTTGGATTGAAGAGCGCAAGATGGAGATTGAGCGTTTAAAACAATATGCGCCTGACTTGACAGCATTGGGCGAGGAACTGGAGAAGGAAGAGGAAGAGGTTAGGGGTTTGGTGGGATGGGAGCAAGGTTTGATTGAAGAGATGGAGATGGGAGAGCAGCATATCCAGCGGCCGGAGGATGCTAATGAGGATGATTATGGCGGTGAAGAGTATGAAGAGATCTTTGGGGATCTGGTTAGAATGGGGGAGATTGAGGAACTGGAGAATGAAGCACGCAAGAAGCAGTCATATGAGGATAGCATGGACATTGATATGGATTGATTGGGGTATGGAGGATCATGCGCATCTAACCGGCGTTTGGGAATATCTTTTCGTTTTTCTTTGCTTTTCTTGCTTCTCCTACATATGTTTTGTGTGACCTCTCATTTGGATAGGTGATGATCAACAATTCAGGTCTTCCTGGGTCAACGCACAGTGGAGAGACGCCAACAAGTCAATGAATCATGATATAGTACAGAATCACAATGGCGATTCGATGTCAACATGAGAACAGATTCTTTTGCTTTATGAACTCATCCCGCAATGCATGCATTATTGCTGAGGACAACCGGGTTCCTCAGCTCCATTCTTGAACGCCTCTCCAAGTCCAGCGTCCTCGCCTGCAAATGGGTTCGCAACAAGGTCCTCTGGCGGCCCACCAGTTGCTTGCATCTATAATTGAAGAAGAATCAGCAATTGAACATATAAACAATGATAATGTCTTTCAAATCTTACCTTTTGCATTTTTTCCCAGATGAACGCCCGGTCTTCGCTTTTCTCATCACTGTACCCCTTTTCCTCAAACTTATCCACAATCTCCTTGACAATCGCCGCTTGAGCCTCAAACCTTTTATACTCGCTCTCCTCAACCATACCCTTATTCTCCTTCAACCAGGGTCCGAATTTGGCGTTCAATTCAGACATGGGGTCGTACAGAATATCCTTATTAGTCATTTGTTCCATGAGGCCCATTAACATCTTATCCAAACTTCCGTCTTTATCACCGTCACCGCTTGCAAGTCCAGATCCTATGCCACTTTCCATAGCCTTCAGCACTTGTGTCAGCATGTCACCATCCGCATCCTCAGCTGCAGCGGCAGTAGCCCGGTCACCAGATTCGCGCATACGTTCCATCGTTTTGCGGATTATATCTTGAAAGGATTCCTCAGGTTTACCAGCATTCATTGGGGTGCCAGACGGGGATGAAGCAGTGGCTGGTTTTGAGTGATTTTTCTCTTTATTGCTCGTACTATTGGTTGTCGCAGTTGCTGTTTCTGTTGTTGACCTCGTTGTACTCGGTGTCTGCTTCTCAACTACTCCAGTTTGTGACGGTCCCTCCCCCATCAACATCTTCATGAGTTCTGCTGTATTCGGGTCCTCGCTCATTTGCTTCGTTATTGCTTCCCAATCGGACATTTCCTGCTGCGCAGCAGCAGCACCACCACCACCAGCACCACCATCACTGCTACTAGGAACATCACCCATCGTACCGGTCTTAGCAGAAGAGTCGCCGCCTTGAGCAGCTCCCCCGAACATCAACTCAGCCATACCTGCCTCCAGGTGCTTGATAAACTCCTCCTCATCAAAGTCATCACCATGACCTAATATAGTCGCCGCTGGGTCTTTATCTTTCGATGACGAGGAGGCCCTGTCTGGTCCTTTGAAGGCTGGTCTCGGTACTTGTTTTGTAGGGGCGAAACTGTCGAGCATGTCTATGTAGGCACCGCGGTCAGATTTTTGATGCTTGGACCGGAACGGATCGCAGATGCGCTCATAGGCAATCAGTCAAACATACCATCTAGCTCGTCTAAATCATCATCGTCATCTTCGTAGTCATCATCACCGCCACCTTCGCCACCCTGTACAATAGCTTCCTTTGAGTGCTCAGCATTTTTCTCTATCGAGGTTTCCTTCGCCTGTTCCGTTGCAGCTGCCGGCGTTGAGCCGGTCTCAGCTTGCCTCTTCTCCTCCTCTTTCAGATGGGTGCTGCCGCTATTGACAGCCTCGTTGATTGCTCTCAACTGATCTTGTATAGACTGTCCAGTCGGCACTTGTGGCGAAGTAGAGGCATGTTCGGCATTCTGCTCTTTCACAACCGCCTCAAACGGCCCTTCCGTCTCGATATGTTGCGCCATCTCGATGTAGTACTCTGACTTGCAGACTGCTTCGATAACTAGGGAGTTCCCAGAAGAGCCCCTGCTTTTTTCAGAGATCGCTCCTATTCCTTTTCCCTTACTACCAGAACTGTTGCTTTTGCAGTCACTAGCCGCAGCCGAGACGAGATGAAAGTCTCTTCGGCCCGTTGAACTCGGTAATAGTGGGGAGCGGTTAAAAAGGTAAAGAGAAAGGAAGAGTAGCGAAGAGAAAATCGAGTCAGGCTGAAATAGGATCGAGATGAGGCAGCGGCATTTGATAATTGTCATATGCTGTTGTACGGGCTCGTTGTAGGTGTTGACTCCCATCTGAGAAAGTGACGAGTGTCACCCATGTATACGAGAAGATTGGGATCCCAATTGACATTTACGTGAAAGTCTTTTAAGTTCTCACCCAGAAAATCCTATATTTACAGGTTATACGCAGGCAGCATAAAGGAAAACTTTTCATGTTTTGATGATGATGATTCTGATCTGATCGTGATGATGCTAGTTATGATAATGATAATGCTTTGGAGAATGCGACGAAATGCAAATGACAAATGGGACTGACATGAAGAGAATGAAATGGGAGTAGATGAAAGGCATACATAAGGCGTTTTAAGAACCGCATCATGCACAATCCATAGCACTATTGCTCATGCAGATGTTGAATTGTTGTCCGTTGGCCACCAAGGCCTGCAGACTGCAACTGACCTGGCCTCGAAATTTCCTTTTAGATGATAGCCCATTGGGGCCTTCGCTACCATTTGCATCCGCCTCCTGTATAGTCGTACCAGGTGTTGGATTTTCCAAACAGTATTCAGTAATATCAGGGAGCACATCAGACCACTGAAAGACGGCATTCACTGACCAGCTTATACAGCAGTTTGCATAGCAGACACTTCTTGGTCCACCAAGTCTTGGAGACACCCTTCCATCTTCAAGTAATGTGATAAGTCCCGCACATGTCATCTGCGAGGTTGCGTGCGATAACGTTGAGTTGCAGTCATCACCCAGCACTTGCTGATCGTTCATTCGGGAGCGCGGAGTAGTTGTATTCAATTGTTTGAAGTCTTCAAAGACGCGATACAAACGAGGTGAAGTTGATGTCGATGCGTATAGATCCAGAAGATATGTTGACACGATAGTGTTTCCTTCACCTCCGCAATCTTCAAACGATGCGCATCCCGTAACGCCTTTCCAAAGCGCTTGTCTCATTGCCGACTTGTTAACGTTGCTTGATCCGAAGGCGGCATTCATTTGAAACAGAGAATAAAGATATACCAGATCTCCATAGAGTTCATACTTGGCGGCCATGATAGCTAATGACGCAACCATCCTTAATTCATCATAGGCGTCCAAAGAATGAATTCCGAGATTATTTTGTATGAACGGCAATGCGTTGGGTGCGTATCCCCGTACATTGAGCCACATTGCTCCTGGCGTGGACGATGCATTCTGCACCATAGTACCATCCGTAAGAGCTCCCAAAGCATAGGTATAGTTGTAAGAGTTCGCTGATTGAGCAATGTCGACATATGGTAAAATAATCAACACCACGAAGACAAAGTGGACAATCACATCTCTGAAGGACTTGCAAAGCAGCATCGTAGCGTTGCAGGGAATCTCCAAAGCGAACGGTTTCGGCTGACGGAAAATTGATCTTGTATTTCTTTGCGCTTGAAGTCAACTTCTCGCAATAATATCCAACGACCAGCGATGAAATTGCATACTGTCAAAGGTCGTCGACAAGGGGTTGAAGTCAAAAGGAAAAAAAAAAGGCAGGTAAGTATACCTTCCACAATTTTACCCCCCCTCTCGCTCTTTCTCTCTCTCTCGCTCTCAAAAAATCCTTATTACTGTAGACTGCACTTCCTTTCTCCGTAATACTTATTCCGTTTTGGGCACAGTTATGGTTGCACGGGAATGTCCGCGACTCATGGACGGCAGCCGAAAAATAGGTGTCAGTTTGCAGACCCCCAGGGTAATAGCGACAGGTCCAAGCTCGGCCACTTCCTCCTCAATCAAGCCAGTCAATCTCTTGCCGCCACTTTGAAGCCCTGACTCCTGACTCGGTATCACCTGCGTGGAAAACCGTGTGTACAGGGGTTCAATGGCTTTCTGTATCTCTATATCTCTGATCTTGTCCGCCCTCCTGAAGCAACGTTTGAGCGGGTTGAAAGCTTTATCGCCGGCAACTGTCCCTTGCTTCTCTCTTCACTTTCAAGTGCACCTGCCAGCTGGATCTTGCGAAGTAGGGGAATAACCGGGTCTGTTTCCTCGCAACTCAAAAGGAGTTACTCCTCCGACTTCTGAGGAAGAGAAATCGGATTTGTTCTGGGTACGTTGCAATTAGCTTCTGCTCAATCTTTCTCCTTATTGCACGGATGATCCGGGTAGTCTAACGTAAGGACAATATTATGACGAGCTGAAGAGAGAAAAGGGGTGGATTGGTGGTTCCGTTTGATCACGCATGACAATTTTTGAGGTATGAATTGCGACGTTGGTTTTGTTCCACGACAATACCGCTTGTGTGAGGAATTAAGAGGGCGGTTCTCTCCAACTAATAGGCCAAGCAAATAAAAAACAAAAAGCACGGCAGCAAATAGCGCCAAGGGGGTCCAAAAGGAGAGGGGCTAAAGAGGGTCGTGCCAAATCCTACTGTTTCCACCATTGAGGTCCGAGGATGATATCCACCCGGCAGTGCTTCCTAGTTCAAGTCCAGGGCTTCGGAGGAGGTAAGGGAAAGCCTGACCTAGACGGTGCAGAGTGACGGTACCTGAGGAAAGATCTGTGCGCGATGGACTCAAAGTCTTGTTCGCTTCCTGGCATCGTCATAAATTGTCGTTCCCTTACCGTCGGCTTTTGATCAAAAAGGCCACACCGTACTATGGAAGTACGGAAAACCTTGGCTTCTGAAAGACCCCTGTGACTCCACCAATGGACAAAGTAAAATTGTTTCAATCTCTGCAAGCCCTCACAATTGATAGCGATATGACATGCAAGCCTTCAGGGCGGGCGGATTGCCGCCTTTCTCTCCTCCAATCTCCATCGCAATGTGACATGGCTCCAACCTTGCACCGCGGCACAACCTGTGGATTTAGCTTGTAAACCTCCGACCCTGCACCCGCGCTTCACACTCGGTTCATGATGTCGGCTTCCCGAGGGTGGGATTCCATGGGCCATCTTCGTATCAAAAAAGATCAAAAGGACTAGAGGAAGAGATTTAGGAACGATGAGGTGAAGAAGCAGTTCTGTTAAGTCAAGCGGTTCGGGCCGGACCGTTCTTGACCCGATAGATCTGTTCACGACGATCTTCCTCGCTGATCTTCTTCGCAGTTGAGGGATTCACGATGACATCAGAGATGTCGAAAAATACTTCCTTAGACTTCGGAATAAGCAGTCTAGCGTCATACCATTATTGCGATGGGTGTGTGGGGATGGGAGGGGGCGCAACGGCAGTGAAGCTTCATCAGTTCCCATAGGCACGCAAAGTACCACATGCGGCAACTCAATCAAATTCATGATTTATGACATCAACGGGAAAAGAATGGGGGCAAGCTTGCAAGCGGAACGTCTCAAAGGAAACTCGGTTATTCGAGCCCAAGTTCGTGTCTCGCATGCCCTACCGATAGCAACCTGCGGATTGGAAATGGCCAAGCTGACGGCCAGTTCAGGATTGGGACAGTCAAGGACTGTCTCCTGCATATCCGGCTGTGTCACGGAGTTTTTCTTTGGTTTTTTTTTTTTTTTTTCGGAAATGATCCTTCTCTCCTTGTCTTCAATCATGACAGTAAAGCAGAGCTCCCCAAGTCGTCAAAAAGACTGTCCTTGACCCTACCTCACCTCACTTTCACGGTGTTGACGGCGGTCTGCATGAGCTCATTCAACTAAGCATAACCGTCGTTCACAATAGTGCGCGGCTGTCATTGACCTGTTGGGCTGAATTCCACCCAATTGCAACTCCCGACAGCACATGCCTTGATTGGGATGGTCCGCGTGTTTTGTTTGTCGGGACAGCTAGGCCAGTGAGTATGCAACTTATCAACGGCTGACGGACTGTTTGACTGCCCGATATTCTGACAGCGGCATCCGTTGGACACGCGCCAGAAGACTATTTCCCGAATTTGAATTGGCGGCAACTCAGCGTTCTGGTTCTTAATATCCAGACTGCCAATCATCGAATGACGATTGCGGCCAATTGTTTGGGTTATGAGCCCTATGGTATCCAATTTAAAATCAGTATTCGCAAAGGCCTGTTGACAGCTCACTGCCTTACAAGCCGTCCAATCGGTCAATTGACGCCTGAATCCTGACCTTGGGGGCTTTGATTTGCCGCATAGCTGAGAGGCTGCCATCAAATGCCAGCGATCAAAAGCGTTGACTTCTTTCGTCATGCCCAGATAAAGGATTCTGAAGCTTTGTTTCAAACTGGGAAGATAGCGATCACTATCGCTCATATGTTGATTGCGACACAGGAAGGCTAAATCCGTCGTGCTACGACATGAAAAATAAATTCGCTCTCGAAGCTGCAACTCTGTTAGCCCATCGTGTAATTCTGTGAGGTGAGTAATGCCATCACGGGATAATTAAGGCGACTTCTCTGGGCCATTGGCTTGAATGCATGCCATGTTGCCATGATGCCACATGCCCTTGACACGGCTCCGAAACGCCAGATGAGCGAGAAAATATCTCCTTGTTGATGTGCTCGTGGGCACTCGTTGGCATATATACCCTCTTGATGTTCTCCTGGGGTCACTCCTGGTTGAGTGAGGAGGCGATCTTCCAAGCAGCCCAGCTCACGCTTTATTACACATCGATGTCACTCATCAATAATTTTGACAATCTTGCTATTCCATCAAATCTTATTGGGTATGTCCGTTGAGGCGACTGCAATATCGTTTTCACCAGCTAATAGACTTATTCCTTTAGTTCATGATAATCTTCAGGCCCTTCATACTGACGAAATGACTAACATCATCATCGACACCTCCGACACTACCTGGGCTACTTCAACGGAGAATGAGGTCACGATTACCACCGTTGGTTTAGATCACGAGCTGGCCATACTTGAGGCCATTAAACAAGACAAGAGTTATCAACTGTGCGCGCAAGCAGCCTTTGTAGCTCAAAGGCGTCGTTTTGACTCAAGGAAAATAGGATGGAGGGGTATTCCTACCACTGCTGCATCAAATGATCCAAGCTATCAGTGGCTCAAACCTTAAGCAGTGTTTTTGCGTACACGAATGGACCTGCTCAAGACGCAATGGTTCCATTCTCCTAGTCATTCCTGCAGCTTGACCTGTTCTGCTCAGTCGAATTCCGACTATATTGCATTCAAGGGCCATTCCGTGTCCAGCTCTCCCCTGTTCAACGACCACACTAGCGAGTGACCGACGTGTGTCATATATTATCAAAATACATGTATAATCATAAGAATGCATAATCATCCTTATTGATTTCTCCATTTCATACCCTCATTTTGCTCGACATGACGCCAATTATACAGTCCACCTTCCATGAGTAACCCCTGACTAGACTAAGGAGCAACCACTTGCCGCCCAGAAAAGCGGAGCCCAAAACACTGACCGTCGCGAAAGCACCAAGAGCCATCGCGTCTCGAGTTATTTGCTTAGTACGGGTCATTCACATATCAGCAGTCTGCAGGTGCATGGGTTGCAGCACCCTGCCATCATCATCAAACCGTAGTTCGTGGTCGTATGGTAGTCCCCCAACCGAATCAGCTGCATGATACTGTCCCTGAGAAGCGACCCGAGCAATCCCCATAAGGCAAAGGGCATTCCGCTGGTATGTCGGGATGGAACTCTGTCATCTTCAGTTATTGTTCGAACTGGAACAGAATGCACTTTGCCTTGTGGTACAGCATACCCGTTTTGAAGGTGAATGTTCAACGCTTCATCGACACCGCTAGCGGTTATGCGACTTGTGTTAACCAATTGATCTCCAGAAATGCCCACTTGAAATCATAGGTTTGTCATGGGAAGGAGCTTCGTTCGCACTGCAACCGTCCTTCATGTGTAAGATGGAGCTTCGCATGCCTGTGGTACAGTATCGCTCTCTGAAGAGTGAAACAGAGGAAGTGAAAATCAGGATGCTCATTGGAAATGATGTCACTCATACCAAGGCTATGATCTCGGACCCTGAACCTTGTTGCAACAGAACTGACATGGCTGACGTTGATCCGCCGTAAAGGGGCTTTACACGGGATCTCCAGACCAAGAAAGGGATCAACGAACTACCAGTACTCCGTCTTCTGTGGCGAATGCACTGGAAACCAAACTCCATTCTCAATGGCGCAATTTTCAACGCCATAGCGCTCCATTGTAGAACCGTGAACATGCGTTAGGAGTAACCAGTTCATTCTGTATCATTAGCTACATCGAGGCATGATCCGAGGTTGTCGTGCTTTCCAGCTGGAAACCCGGTCGGTTCTTCTGAAATATAGCTGCATGGCATCGAAAGAGCATGCATGTGAAACCCAACGATTGCGACGGGAAGGTTGTATTCGACATGAGCACTGACAGCTTGTCCGAACACATCCGCAACAATCATGTCTGGCCGCGTCTCGAATTTAGCCATGAAGTTCTTGAAATGGTACGTCTGCAGTCAGAATGAGTCGAGCATGTATTTTGACTGCATTAAGACACCTAATCCCAGCTGACTTGCGTCATCTTGGCTACCTAGTGTAATGGGCATTCATTCTCCTCTGCTCCGCTCCCGCACCGAGTAACTGGAATTGTTCAGGATCCTTGACTTTCTATAGTTGCAAACCCAATGGTGTGCCCTCGCTGAGTTGACGCTCTGCCAACCTCGGAAACATGCGATGCATAGTCAAATCAGCATGATAAGTCTTGAGCGTCTCCGAGTATCAATACACGTACTGGCATGTGTAGAACCTCTCCTAGTAACCACGACTAGTAATCTGCGAGTAAAGACGTGCAGTGCTAGTCCTCCGTCATGAAGAACTACAACTCCTTTGATGGTCAATGATGCAAGTTTGCGACTATTTCCTTTCTCGCAATGGGTCTTCAGACGCCTTGCTTTATCTTAACCAGGCCTAACAGATGAAAGGCATGGGTCCGGTGCACGTAAGCAGTGAGATGCGGAACCGGTTGGGTGCTTGATTTGCAAAAATTAGAACTAGGTGAGTCGCAAGGGATCCCAAAATATACCCAATTGGTAGTGTCTAGTAGCTGGAACTAACGATGGGTACGATGGCAGTTCGTAATATTTTTCCCTTTGGGACAAGTGATCTCACTCGCAGTAGCTACACGTCAGCGGAACCACCCAATCGTCATGACAGACGATTGTTGACGGTAGGGATTCCACAGGATGTATAACGATGATAATCGCTGCGCCTTTCATCCAGTGCAGGTCCGATTGTCCTTCAAGAAAACATGGTTTTCCGTCACAATTAAAGCGATGGTCTGCTCCGCCAGAATGTGATAGCCGGAGAGGCAATCCTGCATATGGTAGATGGACAGCGGTAGGTTTTGAGACGGACTGTAGATGTGGGCACATTTGATTCTCACTTGTGTGACGCACGCAAGTTGTATCACTTGGCTATTGCCAGAGCAAAAGTTCTGGACTTGCGGCCACGAAGCATGTAGAGCGGCAGCAATTCTTGAAAACACGACAGAAAGCAAGAACATCACAAAGACTAACAGACTCGCCAGTTAGGCAGAAGGACCCAAAACAAGGAAAGATACGAATGTTACTTCCTTTAGCATTGCAGCATTATGAACTTAGCATATTTCACTTCAAATCCATGGCATGATGTACAGTAACATCAAGAACTCGAAGCCTTGCCACTGGACCTTGCAGTGCCAACTCGCTCTGCACGAGCAGCGGCAGCAGCCTTCAGATTTCTTCGAGCGGCGGGTGCAGCAGCAGCAGCAGCAGCGCTACTAAGAGCTGCGTTCATCTGTCTATGAAAAGACCCGATAGGTTGAAAGCCCCTAGCAAGGTCGAAAACACCTTTTTCGGTATCGCTATACTCGCCATTTCCAGTGTCCTTTTGCTTTTCCGGTTTCTTTCCATTAGAAGTATCACAACCGTTAGTTTTCCCACTGGCAGGCGCCTGACCTTGTACATCTGCCTCATCATGGTACGATACTTGGCGAGCAAGATCGTTGTTACAGTATGGCTTGTACCCCCGCATACCGCCAGGAGTTCCACGACCATCCCCAAGGTTTCCAACGACAGGCTTCAAGTGTAGATGCGAAGCATAAAAAGACTGCATGCTAGACCCAATATCGCCATATCGATGATGACCGTTGCCAGCAGCATGAGGCGTGGCAAGAGGTTGGGACTTAGAGGGACTAACGTCACCGTTACAATCACAACGATAGATAGGCCGGGGCGGAGACGAACTAGGAACGCCGGACATGGCAAGAGGACGTGTAGAAGCTGCCATTTCATACCTTCTCTGTGCAGGTGCTGGTGTTTGGGCAGCTGCGGCCGCGTCTGACCCGCTGATATCTCCTCCGATGACGTCATCCTCATCAACAGACTTGATATCTGACTTGATATCTGAGGACAGAGGTAAGTCACCATCACACTGTCTTGCACGATCCTCCTTATGCTTGACGGGACTCTCATCAACTTCTTCGTCAATTCGTCCAGAGCCGGTTCCTAATCCACGTCTCGCAACCGCTGTCCGTCTGTTCTCAGCAGCGGCGCTGAACAGCCCGTTCCTTTTCTCATCATTCGGAGTCACCTTGAGAGGTGCAGGAGTAGCTGCAATTGTATCCTCATGCACTTCAGCTGCAAACTTCCAGAATTGTGCAGGGCTGCTCAGTGGCATATATTTACTTGGTATATGCACGGTACTTGGCGGCGCGAGTTTGGGCTGCTGCATTCGCTTGCTTGCGGGAGTGATGAGTTGACCAGGCGTAGATGTTAAAGTTTGAGACCCCTGATAGATATGACTTGGTGGCGCAGAGACAGTGCCATTCAGTGCAGGGTTCGCTGCATCTCGAGAAGCAATAGCTGAACCGACAGATCGACCTGCATTTCCATCCAACTGTTGATCCGTCACGCTATTCACAGTAACCCTAGGCGTCTCAGTCAATGATGCCCGCGAATGCGCAGTAGCAGGTGGCGGCGGTCGACTTCTCATAGGTATTGGCGACGACTGATTCCCTCCATTTACATGCCCCGCCGGAGGAGGAACAACAGATGAGGACAAGCCCATCGCAATACTGTTTCTTGAACCACGGTCAGGCGTGTACGCCTCGGCAGGTCCGACGTTGAACATGGTGAAGGCGGCAGGAGCAGGAGCTGGTGCTGGCGACACAAGATTCGACGAGGATGGAAGATGGTAATTCTTCTGACGTCTGATTTCCGGACCTAGAAGATCACGTTGGACTCTCTTCTTTTGTGCTGACGAAGGAGATTTAGCAATAGATTTTGTAGCGGAATACGGCGCCTGCGACGAAGAAGGCCCAACGCCTCTCGATGGGCTGGAGGGGTTAGATAATCCGCCAGCAATACTCGAAGCGGTAGTCGCATTGCCTGATTTTCTGAATTGTTTGGCACGGTACTCATCCCGATACTCGGCAGCAATCATCCACTTCATTCCCTTGCCAGGCTCATCAGTTCGTCGTGGCACCTTTTGAAAGGCTTTGTTGAGACTGAGATTGTGCCGTATGGAATTCTGCCAACCACCAACTGAATGTCGATAGAATGCATACCGATGCATGATCCAGGTATATATTTGATTCAAGGTCAACTTCTCTTCCGGTGATGAGAAGATGGCTTGGGCAATCAGAACAGCATAACTGTATGGAGGTTTGATGTCCTTCGAGCTATCAAGGCTGAAATCAATGTCCTCGGTACTCTCCATCATCAACCCACGATTATATAATGGTGAAGACTGATGATTTGCCAGTCCAGAAACTGTCGTAGCCATAGACGCAGGTACGCTCATTGCACTAGGACGGGGTGAAGGCGTACGTTGTCGCGAAGCGACGCCACTGCTCCCAGGATTGGTAGGCGTTGCATACAATGCAGGTGTTTGTTGTTGTTGCGAGTACCGTGAGGCGGTTGGCGTCCTATGCTGTAACTCCATGGCTTCCTGCGCATGCTGAATATGATGTTGGTGGTGCTGATACGGGTATTGCGACATTGGCATTCCGTGATACCCAGGTCCCATCATTTCATACCCAGATCGCGCATGCGGTGGTAGCGAATGAGATGCTGACGGCGGTGGCGCAAAGTGACGCAGATGGTTTTCTTGCAGGGGTGTTCTAGCGTTCATCGCATTCATCGCACTCGCAGTCTCCCATTCCGCAGCTGTACTGCTAGTTCCGTCTATTGACCCATGCTGTTTAGTCGTTGCGCTGGTTAACGTCGTGGTGCCAGCAGTGACGTCAGCAGCCGCAGATTGCGCTTTTTCGACGAATGACTGCTCGATGATCGCCTTCTCACCGGGAGTCACGAACATCATCTGCGTCCCTGATATTTCAAGAACGTCACCACATTGGAGTCTTGCAGTCATGCCCTTCTTGAGCATTGTGTGGTTCAATCTAACACCATTGCGACCTAAAACACTAACACGCCAGCATGGATTTTC
>JAGYHZ010000023.1:0-25210 GCA_024244195.1 Ascosphaera aggregata | reverse complement strand
CTTCTTGCAGCACATTCTAAGGCGAGAGGCACAATCAGCTATATATCTCTACTTTCGCAACCCGTTATACACACTCCCCAAGGCCTCAAATGGGTCTTTGCCCGTTTGGATGAAGTATATAACCCCACCAAGGGCAAAAACATCATGCTCTTGCATTGCCATTCCAAACGAGGCCCAGGGATGTCGATAGCGTTGCTCAATTACTGAAGGAGCAGCTGCTTCCTCAGTGGTTGTAGCAGCGTGAAACGAAGAAATTTTGATATCCAACATTTCATCAAGGAGGAAATGCGCTGGCAGTACGTCACCATGCGTAATACCAAACTTGTGCAAAAAGGCAACAGCTTCTGCAGCCTGAATACACCACTTCAAACGTAAAGAAGACGTACAAGCCTCTGCTCTTGAGGTGATGAAAGCTCGCACATTTTCATAAGGGAATGCTATCATCCTATACCCGCCGGATATGCTGGTGACATCCTTGATTCGGGGGATTCGGGGATGTTGTGGCAGACGGTGTAAGATCTCCAATTCCCTGTAACTTATCCATTTGGTATGCTCTTGAAGTGGAGGTAAAGTAGTGGAGCACCGTTGAAACTGATCTGGGTACGTGCTTGTGTCGCCACTCCAACTCGCCGCGCGCCTGTGATTTACCCTTCTCTCATTGCCAGCCGCGCTGGGGTTGCTTTTTGAGTGATTGTTAGTTTTCAAGTGATTGTTAGGATGACTAACGTTGGCCATGCAAGCACTCTGAGGCCTCCTTCCACTAGGGCTTCCATGATGGTAAAGTAAGTACGGATATAGTGAATCAAGTTGGCGAGGATTTGCCGTTGTGCGCGAGTAAGACGGTGGATCGCGAACTAAGGGGATATTGAAAATTGAGTATTTTGTAGTTGAGGTGGTGCGATGTTCATCACGATCGATCAACTGCGCAGCAGGCCTGATTAGTTTCGATCGTTTTTGCAGGTGCTCATCGCTGGTAGCACGTTTTACACCATTCGCTGTTGTGCTTCAAAGCCAGAAAAGAGTTAAGGTCAGCATAAGGATGCACTGATCCTTGTAAGGGTGAGTCATCCGAAACAATATCGCAGCTGTCCAAAACAGCGAAGTGACGAGCGGGGATTTGGGTCGTGCTTCGCTGTTTTCTCGTCTTATTCTACATACGCATCTTGCTTTCCCTTCGTCAGCACCCCCTTTACCCGCTGGGCCTCTTCCCGAGCAGCATCCAGCACCTCCTTTCGCTCTGTAACGCTCCTTGACATGGTTGCTCACTTCGCGATACAACCTGACGAAATCCCACGGAATTGCGTCTGACAGGTGACGGTCGACTGTCTTAGAGATGCAACCTGATGATAAAACCAATGCGACCACAAGCAACGTATGCATGTGTTTTTGCCATCGGCATCAGTTAAGAAATCGTTGCGTTCTCTCTGTCCGTATGTATACTTTAGGGAGGAAGGCGTTGCCCCCTGAAAAACCATGGCTGAGAGCATGACCTCCGAATCTTATTTAGAAGCTTGCAGTTCTCTTCACCATCCAATGCATAGCGCAACATTGACACGAGACAATGGCATAAAGCTCGTTCTGAGCAGCTCTTTTCAGATAATTGATGCATAATGAGCGTGCATCACTCAAAGGATCAGCCGTACAGCGAATTTGAAGAGATTCCAATTAAAGGTGACACAGGAATAAGGTCTGCATTTGCTGAACGAAACCGTGGCTACTCGAGTGTCATATCACGTGCAAACTGAAATGCCGAAAATGAGATTCACCCGAGACCCTTAGCAGGATGCTAGGCAGGTATTTCACTAGATCAAGTCGCACACAGTTCCCCCAGCCGCTCTAGGGTGAAAGTATCTCTTATCGTATGTGATGCTATGCGACTGTGGTCGGCATCACGGTGGAACGGTTCCAAAAAGGGACCATAGCCCGGCGTACACATTGCCTCTTCCAATTCGAAGCTGAGCGAGCTGACTTAATTGGGATTCCAGTCCATTCAGGCCAGGCCTTTGGAGCAGTCTTTTTGAAATATGCTCCCGTAATTGTTTGTCTCTGGTACGTCGTTGTCGTTGTCGTTGCCGCTGATAAGCTCCGACTGATGCCAAGACTTTCCCAATTTGAGGTGTTGGATTATCTATCTGTCCGTCTTCATTTTCATTTTGATTATTGTTTCATTTTTTATTTTTCTCTCAGTTTATTGTTATTATACCATTTTTTCACTTTTTTTACTTTTTTTTCCCCCATCTCGGTCGACTACGCAGCAGAAACAATCAGACAGGAGGAAGTTTTTTTTGTTGCTGAGTCTTGACATTGAAACCGCAAATTGAGCATAGGATCAAGGTGGCATATATGCAAGAATGGCTAGAATAAAGAAAAAGGGTATGTTGTAGTCCATCTTGCTCTAACTCGAAAAACTCGGGCTAATACGCTTTATGCAGGAGCATCTGGTCAAGCCAAAAACTACATAACTAGGACTCAGGCTGTGCGCAAGCTTCAGGTTTCTCTGCCTGACTTCAGAAGACTATGTATCTTCAAAGGTACGTGCTGATTTCGTTGTACACGATTTCTGGCCGATTGGTGCTGATGATATGCAAAAGGAATCTACCCCCGTGAGCCGCGCAACAAGAAGAAGGCTTCAAAGACTGCCACCCCGAATACCACATTTTATTATACCCGCGATATCCAGTATCTCCTCCATGAGCCGTTGCTCGCGAAGTTTAGACAGCATAAGGCCTTGAGCAAGAAGATAGCGCGCTCGCTTGGTCGTGGAGATGTCAGTGATGCTTCTCGACTCGAAAAAAATAATGCGCCTCGCATGACTCTGGATCATATCGTGAAAGAACGATATCCTACTTTCATCGATGCTCTCCGTGATTTGGACGACTGTCTCAGTTTGCTGTTCTTGTTTGCCAATCTGCCTGCAACAACGAATGTTCCGCCCAAGGTCATTGCGCAATGTCAGCGTTTGACGCAGGAATTCCAGCATTACCTGATCATTTCTCATTCCCTGCGAAAGTCTTTCTTGTCAATCAAGGGTATCTATTATCAGGCTACCATCCAGGGTCAGGATATCATGTGGCTCGTTCCATATCGTTTCGTGCAAAGGGGTACGCCCGATGTTGACTATCGTATCATGGCTACTTTTGTTGAGTTCTATACGACCATGTTGGGATTCGTCAATTTCAGACTGTATACTTCCATCGGCTTGGTTTACCCTCCAAAGTATGACGCTAAGAGTGACGAACGTGGTGCTGAGTTGGCTGCTTTCACTCTTGAAGGCAAGAAGGTTGGCGACGAGACCAAGGCCATCCAGGCTGTCCCAGAAGACGTGGTAGAGGCAACCCCGGCTAAAGAAATTCAAGACAAGGTCAATGCGGCGTTGGTGGAAGCTCAGAAAGATAATGGGTTTGACGCTGCAACTGAGCCCGAGCAGATTGGGAAGGAAGAGAATGAAAATACTGCCGTCGACACTTTCCAGCCCGTGGCACCTGAAGGCGATGTTCTTCCCCAGCCTGCGGCATCAGGTGATGAGGCTGCGTCATTATTCACTCCATACACTGTTTTTATCTCTCGGGAGGCTCCGCGCACCCCTATTGAGTTCCTTCTTCGTGCCTTTGGATGCAAACGTGTCGCATGGGATGCTGTTCTAGGCGAGGGTGCATTCACTCATGACGAACTTGATCCACGCATCACCCATCAGATTGTGGATCGCCCGCCTCTCCCTGAATCATCTCTTCCTCCACAACCTAAGAATCCCAATGCTGAGAACGCCACAGAAACAGCTCCCACTGTTCGCCCGGGTCAAAAGGTCCCTGGCCGTATCTATGTCCAGCCACAATGGGTGTGGGACTGTATCAATGAGGGCCGTATCGTTAGACCTGATCTTTACGCACCTGGAGCCACCTTGCCACCCCATTTGAGCCCGTGGGTTAAGCCGAAGCAGGGAGAGTATGATCCCAGAGCTGCTTTGGACGAGCAGGAAGAGGAGGGTGAGGCCGAGAGGCATGCTGAGGAAGAAGAAGATCAGGGTTCAGAGGATGAGAGTGATAATGAGGAGGTAAGTGAGGGTGGTATGAACGCCGATGAGGCGGAGGAGAGCGAGGGGACTGAAGAAGAGAAGAGTGAGAAACAGGTGAAGGCCGCTCGGAAGGGACAGAAGACGGAAGCGCTCAAAAAGAAAAAAACCGATCCTAAGTCCGATTCACCTGAAGACGAGGAAGATTCTGATCTTGATGGTGGTATGGACGTTGACATTCCCGGTTCCTCTGACGAGAAAGACTCCGAGTCCGAGTCTGAATCCGAAATCGACACCTTCCCTGTCCAAGACGACGAACCTGAAGAGGAAGAGTCTGGATCTGACGAAGAGGAGAGTGCTCGCACTCGTCACCAGCGTGAACTCGAGGCTGAAGCTGCTGGTCTATCATTCTCCAGCACATCCGAGAAGTCTTTGAAGAAGTCTAAAGACGGTAAAACTAAGAAAGAGCTGGGTCCTCAGGCGAATAAGCTAGCTCTCAAGAAAAAGAAGGAGGAAGAGGAGTTGGAGAGACAAAAGATGATGTTGTCAAGAAAGAAGCGGAAGCTGTTTGAAAAGATGCAGTACTCGAACCGGAAGCGAGAAGAGGAGGCTGAGAAACTGCGAAAGAAGAGAAGAAGGATTGAAGCCGAGCGAAAGAAACAGAAGACGGATAATCAGGCGGGATTACCTATTAGGAAGTGAAATTGAGAGGAAAAAGTGTCTGTCATTTTGTGATATCCGCATTGCTATGTTTTGGAATTCTAGAATTGAGTTTCAGTCTTATCTCCCTTACCTGAGGTTATAGGTGTGGTTGTCACTAAGATGTATGCTTTTACGGGGTTGACTTCACGCCGTATTTGAGTATATCGATGTGCAATGCCAATCTGCTGGTATGACGAGTATATGTAGCGTACATGAGGTGAAAGAAATTATAGGAAGGTTGCGATTAGACTTTACGGGAGTTTTCAATCTTCTTGCTTCTCCTTGATCCAGGTGTCTTTTCTTTGGGACCGACAGGCTCATGGTGTGCTTTGGCCTTTTCCTCCGCTTCACGCAACTCTCGTTCTTTCTTCTCCAATGCTCTCAAAATTGCAGCCTCCTTCTCCTTCTCTTCTATCTGCTTCTGACTATATTCCCACAACTGCTTTGATATATCCAAATCTCCAATCTCTTTCCTTGCAATATCCCGCTCTCTACATTCTTTGATCATTTTTCGCCCGCTGACACCTTGTCCCGGTTTGAACGGTTGTGCCTCAATCTGCTCACGGGTCATGCCCATTTTCTCAGCCGCCCCGGCAGCATGAATAGCTTCAGCGCTGAAAGCATCGTCCATGCATGCCATTAAAATGCTTTGAGAACCTTGGATTGGGTCCTTCAAGACTAACCAGCAGATGGGCCATGTGATGAGATAGAGTAGTAACGCCCACAAGCTACCCCCCGTCAGGTAACGACGCATACCGGGCGTGCGAGTGAAACCCGGGTCAACAAGTAGAACTTGAGCGTTGTTTACGTGCTTGTCAGGTCGATCGAAAGAGGTAAGATGTTGTTGAAAAGCATGAGCAAAGATCATGAGAGCAAGCTTTGATGTTGAGTACATGTTTGACACCCTTGGTTTGACGGTATATGGTTGGAATGTTGATTTGGCGGTAGGTTTCTGCTTCTTCTTCTTTGAAGCTTCTGATTTTGGTGTCACTTTCGTCGACTGAGGTGTAGAAGAGGCCGGTACATTATCATTTGGTAACGTAGTCTTCGTTGATGCTAATCTTTTTGGCATTGTCCTCGAATCGAGAGTCTTGAAATCCAACGTCCCGCCGATATAGCTGGAGCATGATGCAAAAACAATTCTGACGTCTCGGTCTGGCGGTTGAGCTCTTAAAGCCGGGCTCAGTATGCCGAGCAAGTGATAATTTGCCAGGTAATTGATCTGCCACTCCTCATTCAAGCCATCAATAGTCCATTTAGGCTCCTTGCGTGGATTGACAACGTTTCCGCATAGCACGACCATATCCAATCTCCGAACCGGTTTATTGTCAATCCATTTCGTGGCAAATTTGCGTACACTGTATAATGAAGCCAAGTCGCATTGCTCAGCGTAGATCAACTGATTCTCTGTCTCCTTGCGCATATCGTCGATATATTCGACAAGGAACGGATCGGACGAGGCATGCTGGGTGAGAACGATGATTTGAGCGCCTCGCTTCGCGAGATGGCGGACAACTTCCGCCCCTATGCCTGATGTACCGCCTGTGACCATAATCACTTTTGAAGCCATGGGCTTATCCGCCTTTGACTTGGCACCATTGAAATACCGCTTTAACAGATAAATCGAAGACAAACATGCTGTCGCTTTGGCGATCTGGTCGACGTACGGTAGAGAATCAAGGCCTTTGACTATAGCCGTAGTGATGATCGGAATAGGCATTATAGTCGTGCTTTGGCAGGCGTACTCCCACCAATCGTCAATCAAGCAAGCAATCAACCAACCGTTGCGGATATCCTTGACCCCTTGGTTTGCCCTTACTATGTCAACTGGCCTGAAGCGAGTTTCGCAAACGTCGTTAACTAGATAAGACAAGAATAGGAACAACTGTCACCGCCTTCCTCAGCCCTATGAAAACCCGGCAGAATATTTACCTATCTTCAGACCACATAGATCTTATCGTATCTTATCTTATCATATCTCATCGCATCTCATCTCATTTCGTTCATGCAAGACCCAAAAGAAAAAATCGCATCGCTGACAGGAAGAGCTTCAACATCAACGATCATCATGACGGTGATATGACAAACATTGCAATCCGCAAAAGAGGAGTATTGGGAGTGCTGCGGATTTTGCGAAACGATGTAAAGGAAGGGTTTTGAGTACCCGCCTGAATAAGTCTCTTAATGCTGGGCATGGAAATAAGCAATACGCACACCCCCATGTCAGGATCGTGCAACGCCATCCAGCTCTCGCACATATGGAGGATAATACATTATCAGAGCAAGCTGCGTCGGGAAGGTCTACCCCAGCTGTTTCTCAATCCGGTGTCTCGATTAACTGGTCTGAATATGAGCTTCCGTTGCACGTCGATCGAGCCAGCGATGTTCCTCGATCATCAAGAACGGCTCAAGCCAGATCATTTAGTTCAGTGATTGGACCAATAAGTGTTGGAAAGAGACTACTCTCTCGAGACGGCGAAGTACTTGTACAAGACGACGATAACGACGCTGATGATGATGCTTCCTTGCCGTCAATTACTGATCTACGAGAGAACCGCTTCCTTGGTCCCGTACAGAATTGGCGCGCATTTACTCGTGAAGAGCGAAACGTCTGGAAGGCATTTGAGATTGAGCGTTCACGAGATCTGGCTGCGCATCTGTTCAATGCATTCGCACTTCAAAAGCGTGCTGAGAGAATAAGCCAGCAACAGCAACAGCAGCAGCGGCTTTTCGTAAGCAAACCCAACGACATAGCTCCAGCTGCTACGGGTAGCAAGAGTCCGCTGTTGACGTCGGGCGGAGCTCAAGTTGAGGAAGAAATCGCTTTTACACCCGGTCAATACTGGACAGCATGGCCAATGCCTGCATCTATCGTCCCGCGTGAAGGTGAGGACATGCAACGCAATGCTGATGATCGCTTTACTATCTCAGCACTACCTGATGGCAGACCATCTGCCAACCTTGAGCATTATCTTATGAGTAAGATGCTGAAGGTTGCGAAGGAGAGGTGGAACTCAAGACAATGGGAACGTGCTGAGATTGATAATGCAACGGGGAAGGATCCATTCAAGCAGAGCCAAGGGGCGCAGGGTGATGAGCATAATGAAAGCCAGCCTGATGTATCCACACATTGTGAATCTTTTGGTACTCAGCTTACGGCGACCTCTTTTGAGGCAGATACCGACACTGTTGATGAGGATCTGTCCGACTATCCCGAGACAAAGCGTGAAGGCACTCTTACCTCCACAGAAAGTACACTACGTCCTGCTATTCAGACAGATGATGAGGTATCATACCGGATATTACGGCCCACGGCGCGACACATTTTGACCCGCGTGGATGACCTGCTTCTTGCATTACACAGGGCTAGAGCGTCGTACATGGGTAATGACTATGATCGAGAAAAGACATCAAAACGGAAGCGAAAATGCCATGTCACAGAGAAAGATAATGCCAATCAGGGAATTGACAAGGAGCCAGCGGAGATGGAGCGGAGCAACTCAGTGCCAGAGCAGGACGGTGGACCGATAATAAAACAGAACGTTGCTAGCCGTCCCAGAAAACGTCGTGCGCGAGCTAAATCTGCCCAGAACAAAAATCTAGCTCTTGAAGGCGAGGATCTTCGTCCTTTGTCGGATTCAGAGCGCGAGTTCACGCCTGCAGAGTTATCGTCATCCGCGAGCGACTTAGAGGATTCACCCTTACCTGAACACACAAAGCACACACATCTAGATGCCGGGGAAATGGGACGAGAGTCATCGCCCGCAAGTCAGTCTAACTTGGGGAACTCAACCATTAGATCAAGAGCCGACCGAATTGGTCTGAGAGATTGGTCTGATATACTAGGCACAGCTATTATCACAGGTTTTCCTAAAGATGCTGTAGACCGAGCATCAGCACGTTGCGCTAGGTTGTTCGGCGAGGACATGGCTTTCAGAACATTTGAGACAGGTCGCATACGAAAGCTCCGGCAATCAGCTGTCATAGAGAACAATGAAGAGGAAGAAGAAGAAGAAGGGGATGCAAAAGCACCAGTTTTTGAGTACACAGATGAGCCTTTCGATGCATCCGAGCTTGGTATGTGGAAATGGCGTCGACAACAGATGGGAAAGCGGCGTCAGAAGTTCGACCCCAGACCGGCGTCCCACGGAAGGAAGGAACGGGCTCTTGCCAACACTGAAGAATCGCGGCCTACATTGTCATTTACGTCACTGTCAGGAGTAAAGCCGATTGTGAAAAAGGTACCGGAGCACAAATTGATGTGTCCGGTTGCTGGATGTCAACGTGCACGGCGAGGAAATGGCTTCGCGCGACTGTGGAATCTGAACCAGCATATTTCGAAAATGCATCCAGATTTGGCACCCCTTGATCAGGGTCAAAGATCACAAAGGATGTGGACGCGGTCCACTTCAACGGGCGTTGGATAGGAAGTACTTCAGTTGTAAGGACATCCTCTTATTAAGCAAGGTCAATCAGAATGATTGCTATATCAGACATAGCATGTGTGCACCAAACGTTGCTTCCCGGAATACTGCGTGAAACATCCCTGGCACAATTAGTCAATGTCTATACTTAATCATCCAATCATTTATTTTGCTTAAATCGTTGATAATACCAGCTCTCTAATCCTGCTCATGCCCAGCGGGGCCAGCAATATTAGCCACGAGATCTTGATATCTCAAGACATCTGGTCTCCTCCCTCCGCTCCATTGTCCATGTGCGTTTCCCTTTGCACTCTTCGCATTGAAGACTCTTCTGGCCGTGAAACCCTTCACGCAGTCCTCTATATCCTTTGCCGTTAGTTTCAGTCCATCACTTCCTGCACCCGATAGAGCCGGATCTAACAACGCAGCCTTCAATTCCTCTAAATCAACCTGTCCGGAATCATCTTCATCAAAAGCAGAAAATGCATTCAACAATTCCTGCCTAGAACTGAACGGTACAAGTAGACTGGCTATATGATTCAAGTAACTAGGCAGGTTGATTGCTTCCGTGCCTGATGAGGCTGGGAAATAGGCATCCGTTGTGGGCCGACTTGCGTCCAGTCCTAGACTGATAAGCATTTCCGCAACATCTTCACGGGTTATCGTTCCGTCGTTATCTCGATCCAGAACCTGAAACGATTCTCGCAGTTCGCGCACTTGTGCCGGTGAAAGACGAGACACGGCGTCATTCTGGAATGGAGATGGATGCTGCGATGCCGTGACTAGTGGTGAAGATGCTGATGACGAACCGGGCATTGCGGGCAAAAGTCTGGAAGGAACTGATCTGGTAGGCGATTGAGCCTTTGGGCCAGACGGAGATGTACTGGATGACTTGCGTGGTTGGAGGGGAGGCAGATCAAACTCGGCAGAAACCCTATGTGGAAGAGATCGTGGAGATGGTGGTAACAATGTTGCTTGCTGTTGGCAGGAGGGAGACTTAAGCGCAGGAGGTGATGTGTGAACTGGTCTTGGACTTGGTGGTGCTGCTGAAATGGAGTTTCTGGTTGAAGTTGAAGGCAAGTCTCTGAGTCCAACAGCTTCAGCGGCAGCAATTCTCGATTGGACAGCCGATAATGGTCTTCCTTGCGGATGCTGTTGCTGCGATGTCTCTCCCGTTGGTTCAAAGGCCGAGGGATCAGGTTGGGTCTCTGATTCCTCCGGCTTTAATTGGGCAACTTGTGGAATTGATTGAACTGTATCCTCGCTGATAATTCGTTCTTCCTCCTCGTCACTTCCAACAGCATCAACAACCGTCGCATTCAAAGATTGTTTGAGTTTACTCGGTGCCTGAACTGTAGAATGACCAGAAAACGGTTGGCCACTTGACTGGCTCCAGCTTGACGACGCCTTATGACCTAAGCTAGCACTGGATACAGAGGACTTTAGTGGCGGAGGGGCGAGGCCTACTGAAGCAGACAGCGACTGATTTGATTGATGACGTCTAAAAGGTGATCCGCGTATCGACCCAAAAGTCCTTGTGGGCTTGGTTGGAGAAGTACTGAGAAGGTTTGGGGTCGAAGAAGATGGTGACGATGCCTGTTAGTATAATTGTAAAGCGCACAGAGGTTAGCAACTGAGTACAACAAACAGAGAAGGAGCTGTTCTGAATGGCTGCTTGGTTTATTGCGACGGGGATACCAGCCAGCGCATCAAAGCAAAGCAGAGCAGAGCAGGGCAGAGCAGAGCAGGGCAGAGCAGAGCACAGCTCAGATACACCAATTATACACGCACCATGCTGAGACAACCTTGAATTTAATACTAGATTAAGTGGGTTTCGCGTATGGGACTCTGTTCTTCCTGGGTGTAGAACAGGCTGGTTTTCCAACAACCGAATATATCAATCCCAGTGTATTGACGTCGATGGCGGTCTGGCGTAGACTGTAAAATAGCTCGATCTTGACGGCTAATTACGGGGATCTGAACCGCAAGAATTCTGGCTATCAAACCGTGGTTAAGTCAGAGTAGAGAGAGAGAGAGAGAGAGAGAAAGAGAGAGGAAAAAGCGCTGGACCTGTCAAATGCAGTCAGTAATAAACACAGCATAATGGGCTAATGAGCAGATGAGAAGAGGTATCGCTGCAGCAACAACTGGCCATCTGGCTGCCTGAGATTAGGGACTATGTACATACAATTGCAGAATGGCTTTTCAATCATCAAAGAACTCAAATGAAATAGACAATCCTTCTTCCAAACAGTTAACCAAAAGAAAGAAGCTCACTGTCAAGCCAGGGCGCTCTGTCAATCACAACTAGATCCATCCTCAAAAACCGTGATTCTGTATAGCAAGATTTGGTATATGTTTTTAAATGATTACAGATGAATCGTGCAAATGGGCTGGTGGCGCAGCGGTTAGCGCGTAGGATTGCAGATCCTTAGGTCCCCGGTTCGAGTCCGGGTCAGCCCTTTATTTTTCGTCTTTTTTTCCCCTCTTCGTCCATTATTCAGTAATCTCCGTCTTGAAGAGCGCCGTTGTCGGTCTCCTATAATCCTGCTTATTGCAAGCAGTTCTGCGAAACATCCAGTATGCGAATGCCTTGGTAGAAATCTAGTTCTTCTCCTATCGAACCAGGTCCTCCACTCGCTTCAATGATTAAGGGAATGCGTGATGGCCAACGTTCTGTTCCCTTTCTGCACAGAGAGTAACCGATTAATGAGTCTGCATTCGGATCCGAGATGGGAAACCCGTAGCCGTAGCTCGTACTGAGCGCAGAAATCATTCACACTTGGTTGTGGCAGATAACCCCGATATCCAATCTTCCATTGGGGGATTGATTGATACGACAGTGTATGTAAAACCAAGTCGCTAGCCCCTCGGTTCACAATCCTTAGATACTCAATATCGTCCATAGCAATGAGCGTTACTTTATCTGTGTCCAAATTATCGCACATCACGAGATCCGCCTTGAAAGGTCCCTTTGGATCTCAACGGTAGGTCTTTGAAGACTCTTTGCCATGCAGGGCTAGATGTCCACGAGGCTGGTATCGACAATAAACTTGATCTCGCAGGAGCGACTGTAGCTGACACCTTCCATACCAGCACTTGGTTTAAGACTCCTTCCTCCCCATGCCGTAGATTATAATCATTGTAAGTTCATCCGTTGAAGAACAGGAGACAGATTGCAAATGGAAGTTTACCCGCCGATAGAATCGCTCCAGTGGTCACGGAATTTGCAGAGAGAATCCATAGCATAGTTGTTGGCCGTCAAGCCAGGACTCGGTCTTCTCAGTAGCCGATAATTGTGCAAGTATGGTCGCACCTGCCTCAAAGCCAATGCTCCACGAGTGGTGGATTGAGTTCGACCTCGAGAACGATAGATACCATTGGGCGATGAAAAACCAACCCCATTTTTATCACCCCTTACTTCTTTCCTTGGATGAGGAAACAATCGTTCTGAGGCAGATGCAGCAACCGGTAATCAGAGTCTGCGTATGGCTTACTGCCCTTCGGTCAATTAGTAATTGTTTCCTCAGGACTGAGATGGAGGAAGTAAAGCCGACTCACCTTCCTCGTTCAATGTCACCCCCTTACATAAAGGGGTCACGATGATGGCCCAGGTATCCTGCGGATAGCAACCGAAGCGAGATGCTAGAAGTCCGAAACGTCATGAACTCGGTTTTACATACTGGCACGCAGAAGGAGAGATGAAATAAAGAGTGTAAGGAAAAGACATCAAAGGGACCAACTATCCATGTATGGTATGTCAAACAAATCAAATTATTTCACCTCCACCTCCCGTCCCCTTCGTTCAATCAGCACAATTCTAAGTCAGTCTCTAAATTCCAAACATCCACCCGCCATTCCTCTTCATCTTCTCCCTTGCCTCAATGTCAGCTCGGATCTCATCTTGCGTTAATCCATCAGGTCCGTTCCAGTTGGCACTGCTAGTCCTCTCCCGGAATCTATGACGATTCTTGCTATCTTTGAAGATTTCCTCCATATGCAATGGCGCTGTAGGACCGAACACCCGTTCACCATCTCTGCCTTCTTGCTCAACGAGCAGATGATGCAGGTTTTCCGGCTTTGCCCAGTCAGGGACGTGATATGGCTCAACGTCAGAGTCCTCGTCTTCGCTATCTGTTGGGATTTCGGGAAGACTGATTGTCTCGCCATTCTGATACGCAGGCGAAGACTTTGAGATCTTTGTGGAAAGCGTTCGCCGATTTGGACTGTTATTAGCATCTGCGAACGGAATCTTGCCGTGCGCATATTTGGCCATGTCTAGTGGATGACCAGTGCTGGCAGCACCACCAGCACCAGCATTAGCTGGTCGCGAAGGCCCTACAGGATTGAAATGACGAGGCCCAGGTCCAGCAAGCGAATTTTTGTACGTCGAATGTCCAGAGTGTGCAGGATGCCCGCTGTATCCCTGTTTAGCAGCCTCCATCTTCCTAGCCTGCGAAGGCCGCGTAGGAGGGGCCATCGTTGGTCTGACTGGCATTGATTGCTGTTGCTGCTGTTGTTGGTGTAGCGACTGGTCTTGTTGTTGTTGTTGCTGCTGTTGCTCCATTTCTTCGTCAGTCCGTCGCTTTTTGCCATCAATCTGCTGGACGACACTAGGTTTCCTGACGGCAGGTCGTGGAGCTCCCTCACCGTCCAGCGGCCGCTTCGGTGGTTTGGCAGGATTTATGACAAGAGGGTACCCAGACGGCCTAGACGATGGAACCGGCGGTGCAATGCCTCCATATCTCGAGGGAGGTCTAGCAGCAGGAGCTTCACCTCTCGGCACACTTAGTACTGGTTTCTCATTACCAGCAGCGGTCCCATTCCTTTGTTGCTCCATTTTTCTCGCCACCTCCATTCTTCGCTTCTCGATTGCTTGCTTATGAGCCAGCTTCTTTGGATCCTCAGCAACGAGCTTTTCTCGCTCACGTTCCCGTCGTTCAGCCTCAACGCGACTCACTTCCTGCTGTCGAGCTTCTTCCTGCTGCTTCCTCTTCTCAGCAGCCAGCGCTGCTTTCGTTTTTGCAGTACTGGCGGAGGACGAAGTAGAATTCTTGAAGCCCGTCGTGCTAGAGTGCAAAGTAGACGTTGATGGCTTCTTCTTCAGACTTCGATTAAGCGGCTGCTGATGATGAGGAACTGTGCTGCTGTTGCTGCTTTCAGCAGGGTTCACAAACGTAGAGCTCGAAAGTGGAATACGCTGAGTTGACAATGTTCCGACACGAATGCTCAACGGCGTAGGTCTGGTTTTGGTCGTCGCGTTCCTTGTCGGTTTAGCAACATTAGAGGTACCGGCACGGCTCGGCAAAGTCTGAGACTGTGAGACATTGAGGCGGGGCGCCTCGTCTCTGTCCAATGCAGCAGAGTCAGGACGGTCATGGTCGCGCACAGAGCGGGATGCAGGTCGGTGGCCGGTTGCAGTTCCAGGTCTGGATGGAATGAGAGTCGTCTTCTTCTCAACGGGAGCTCGCTTAGTTTGAGCGTGCGCCTGAGCCTGAGCACGTGCCTCCACTTGTGCTTGCGCCTTTGCTTGCGCCAACTTTTGTCTCTCCTCTTCCTCACGTATGCGCTGCATTTCTTCTTTTCTCTCCATCTCTTCCCTCTCCCGCTCCAGCTGGAGCTGTACTTCAAGTTCACGCTGACGCTCAAGCTCGCGTTCTCGTTCTCGTTCTCGCTCCCGTTGCCGTTCCCGTTCTTGCTCCAATTCAAGTACTCGCTGCCTCTCTCGTTCCCGCTCCCTCTCGCGTTCAAGTTCAAGTTCACGTTCGCGCTGTTCCTCGAGTTCAATTTCCCTCTGTCGCTGCCTTTCGAGTTCCCGCCGTTTCTCAATCTCTCTCTCCCTCTGCTCCCGTTGGCGCCTCTCACGTTCTTCTTCCTCACGTATCCTCGCCTCGCGCTCTTTTTGCAATCGCTCCCGTTCCATCTCACGTCTTCTCTCCAACTCCTTCGCGATACGTTGCCTTTCAGTGGAGCTTCGCGTCCGTCGTCCATCCTCGGACTCATCAGTCAGCCTGCCCTGTGAACGATCGGGTCCTTGACTTGATCCCTGATTTCTCGGGCGCGTCAATGGTGTGGGACTTTCAGTACCGTGCCTGCTGCTAAGCGCATGATCTAGTGTGGGGTATAAGACATCGTCCTCGTCGTCCCTGTCGCGCGAGTATCTGCTAGTAGAATCAGGAGCAACCGGTCGGCGTGGGGAACGAGGTGATGGTAAGGCGTCCTTTTTGACGTTGTCACTAGCATGAGTCAAAGTGAGGAGACCTTTAGCGCTGCGCATGATACTCTGCAACTTCATCTTTGACGCACTGAATGGGCCGTCATATGGTAATGTTGTAGGCGGTCTCAACGGTGAGGGAGGTGTAATTCTCTCATTGGACAAGTTCGACTGCGTCTTCCGTCCGGTTGCTCCTGGGCTAGTGGCAATCACACTAGCAGGCCCGTTTCTCGAGGGTGAACTGGTATCAACAATTAAATTCGACTTGGTGTGAAAGGTACTGTGTTTATTCACGGGACTTGGCTGCGAGGTACCCAAAGGCCTTTTCTCGAGAGAGGTGTCAATCATACTGATTGGTCGCTGCAATCCTTCACGTAACCCAGCACCACGTCCTTCATCATTTCTTCCGTACAGGGAATGTTGAGCTTGTGTTAGACCCCGTGCTCTACTCTCGGGTGTCACCTCAACCATACTGATAGGCCTCTGAGGTCGTGCTTGTCTTTGGTGTTCATCACTGCTCCCATACGGCGAACGGGGTTGAGCTTGCTCAGAAGTAGCATCTTTTCGGTGTTGTGGACTAGCCCGCGAAACTGGTCTTGTAGTCGTAGAATCACCTCGTTCCCGTTGACTCGGTGACATCTGCCAGTGAGGTGTTTTCGGTGCAACTCTGTCCATTTTCTCGCCAGACCTCCTATCACTCTCCCGCGAAGTGCTGCCTAGATCAGGGTAAGATACGTGATTCACGGAACCCATAGCACTGCTGGTGATAGACTTGGTAGGCCTTGGTGGATGTGATTTACCGAGCATGCTAATTCTCTCATGGAGCAATTGCGTTGATGACTTCTGAGGGCGGATAGCGGGTTCGTCCTCGTTGCCCTCAGGCTGTTGCTGTAATTGCGACTGGTGCTGCGCGGCAACAGGGCTGCTTGGTGTAGGTCGTACTTTGGCAAATTCTTGGCTGTGCTTCGCTGTGGAAGCTCGACTGCTTCCGATACTTATCTTTGTAAGAGGCTCGCGTGCAGGCAAAGAAGCAAAACTAAGACTGCTTTTACGAATGTAAGGCCGCCGTTCAGGCGTGAGTTCACCAGATTCCGAGGTTTCTTCCCTTGTTTCTGTAGTAAAATTGTGTAGATCTTGCCGCGGTAAGACCTGAGGTTGCTTATTACTTGTGGGTGGCTCGATCACATCCTTCGATCGAGGTCGCGACTTTGAGGGAGACGTAGATTTCGTCGTGACATAGTTCTGGCCCTGAGCTGTGTGTCTCATGGCAGTCCGGGTCTGTTTTGACGGTGGCTGGGGTGAAGGAGTGTACGATGTTGCGTGATCATCGGGAGACCCAATCTGCTCCGAATATATATCCATATCCTGGTTGTCGTAGGCGGTATCATAATGATCGTCTTGCGAAGTGTGGTGGGCTGGCAAGACATCGTGTACGGACACTTGTCTTTCATTGTCTCTATGGTGAACGCTTCCTTCATCTTCCCCACTAGCATACGCACGTCGGGGAGATCCCTTTGATGTGTGGGATTCCCTCTGCTGGTGCGATTGGTGCGGTTGCTCTTGCTGAAGGCAATCTTCTTTAGGCGCATCCGATTCCAAAGCGGAGTGAAAGGTATCCTCAGTCGTATTCCTCCGATTTGGCGATGAAGGAGTGTCGTCTCTTGCCATGACTGCTTCATCGAGTCCGTTGTCATGCTGCGTGGCATTTACTGTATCTGGTGGTGGTGTATCGTGCTGTCCGTCTGATTCTGCGTGAGGAGCAGCGGTTTCAAGCATTTCAATATCATCATTATCTTCGTTATCTTCGTTATCGTAATCATCCTCATCTCCTTCATTATTTCGTGGTTGGGTGACCGGGTTAACAGCGGGTGTTGGGGTTTGCTGATGACTTCCATCTTCAACAAGTTGCTCAATGGCATGGCTGAGTGTACTGCTGGGTACCTCCTCATTTTGCGTTGCGAAAACATCATTCAATGGCTGCAGGGGAAAGTAAGATGCATTAATGGTGTACCTTTCAGTTTATGTCAAGAGTCAAGGAACAATGGCATACCGCTCTGTTAGCTCTTGCAGAACCAAGGTACTTCCGTGCAGTAGCAGGAGTTCTTCCACGAAGTTTCCAAGGCGTTTGAAAGATCTCAGCAACGTTCCTGCATTTTAGGGAAAGGAAAGAACAAATTAGCATCCAGTTTATTTCTTTTGTTCTTACTCAAGAATCACCCTTGTATCCCTCGTTCAACTTCATATGAACAAGGGAGCCTCAGCTCAATCCATGATACATACATATCCCTATCCCCAAAAATCCCAGCCATATGTTCATTCAGCCATTCAATCTCATACTGTACTGGAAACATAGCCTCCTCCATCTCCGTCTCCAATAAGTTGCGAACATTCTCCTTCTCGTTGGCGATCCATGTTGATGAGCCGATGGTTTTCTGTTGAGATTTCAGACCGCCGGAATGTCGATTGGTCGCCATTGCACGTGTAGTATTCTCTCTGAGCTTAACATAACACTTCTTCATTACTTGCGATGGGCCCAGTTTCTCTTTTATCGCTTCTTGCTTGCGTGTTGCTGCGCGAAGAAGCTGAGAATTGGCAATCGCGTTGTAGGCGGGAGGCGGCTGGTAATTTGGCTCTTATACCGCAGGATATCCACAGTCGGTCACAACCGAGATGTCCGAGGAAAGGAGAACGGTGGCGATCGACTGTCTCTGCAACAGAAAAAGCGAAGAGCGAGATAGAGAAATGTAAATAACAATCCAATCAGTTGAATTTTCTTTCGAGCAGTTCTGATAGTCCTTTTGAAGTTGTTGATTTTAGGATTGTTTTCAAGAGGTGAGCACCAAGCGGAAGAATATGCCGTATTAGGAAAGAGTCAAACAAGTATTACGTAGATGGCGTCCTAAAAAAGTTTGTTGATCCGGCTTATTATTTTATCTTATCTTATCGCATCTTATCTTATCATAGCTCACTTCACCTCATACCTTGGGTCATTTCTGTGAATGTGAACGGTGTGTATTCCTCGACGATTTATTGATGGCGCGGGAGAGTGCATTTTATTGCGAGTGCTGATTACTGGCTCTTTCCATTTGCTGAAATTGAGCATAAAATGAACAAGGACGATGGCGATTCATCCTTGGTTTCCAATTCTATGGCAAGAAAGGAGACGGTGGGGGCAGGTGCGTGTTGGAGCGGAAGAGTCATTGACTCGGATGCGGAGATTAGTGTGACCTACGGAAGTTCATTCAGGCCTGTCGGCGAGGCGAGCGATGGGAGATATGGAATCGACTTATTTGAGGTCCATTGAAGCTAAATCCATTGATGGTACGAGCAATGCAAACAGATGGTTTCTTCACAAACGAATTAGGGAGCAAGACAATGAATTCCGCAAATGGTGTGCCTGCGCAGGTAGATAAGGAAAGCAAGAAGGGGTCCAGAACAAAGAAGAAGAAGAAGAAGAAGAAGAAGAAGAAGAAGAGTGAACAAGGCGTAGCTTGTGTGATATGTGAGTATTAGCCTTGATACGGGACGGGATTGGAAAGATGATAGAGTAGGAAACACAGAAAAGTATCAGATCAAGACCCTTCTGAGTCCCTCAGTTCCACCAAGGACTCTCTGTCCAGTAACAGGACACCTCCCTTTCCCACTCTCCCACTTACCTTCCCGACTTCCACCAACATTAACCGTACTGCCATCCACTTCACCATCACTAGACTGAGCACGCGCGAAGAGCTCAGCCAAATCCCTATCATCCTCATCCCAAGGCGCGCCGATGGATTCGCCTCTCATAAAATGTTGCTGTCTATCGTGCTCACCATTCATCCAACGGAAGATGCACGTATAGCAGAAGACGAAACCAGTCTGGCATGCAGTAGGATTCACGAGGGTATCTAGACAGATGGGACAGACTGCTTGTGCAAAGTCTGTCGAAGGATTAGACAGGGTGGGAGGAGGGTAAGGGACAGTGAAAATGGGGAGGTATGTCTTGGAGGATAAAGGGGGTTTAGAGCGCTTTGGTTTCAAAGGTCTTGAAGAACTATCTGTGTCCTGTTGACGACGTGATGATGAAGTTGTTGACATTGATAATGACTGAGAATGTCTTGATCTTTCCGATTTGGTTGCTGGTTGTGATTGTAATGACGCTGTAGGTAAGCCTGATATCACAGGTGGAGGAAGGTCCAATGCTTCTGTAGCTTTGCGAGCAAGTTGTCTCGAGAAATCACTAGCGTGCCACCATTCGAGAAATTTCAACGCAAAAATGGATGCTGGTAATATCATCTTCAACGACTTCAGCAGAGGGGCGTGGACGGCATTGGCGTTGATATATCTCCTCCATCCTTGTCCCGGTCTCGTGCCAGCAACCTTCGCAGCGGCAGAAGCGGGCTGCAACGCCGCTTCAATAGCAGCATGATCTGCGGGACCTAATCTTCTTATCCTCGTCCCAATCAACCATAGGAAAGGCGATGAAAACTTTGTGTTATCGAAGAGGTAGGCCAAGCTGAAGGCAAGAATGGAGAAGTAATAAGCTCCATTCAAAGAGGGATAGACGTTTCGAAGGAACCACTTGTAGTAATGCATGAGTCGCTGTTTCACCGTTGGGTTCGACGGTAAGGATTCATCTGGTCGATAACCACCACCACTGCTAGCCAGAGCGGCAGAAGGTGCAATATGAATATCATAGCTCTCATCCAACTTCCTCTTCAGATATGGTATTCCAACAATGACAGCGACATTCTTCCAAACATCAACCTCTTTCAACTTTAGGGATTCCCGGACGGGAGCAGCGGCGCCTAATTGCGCACGAAGAACTTCACCATTCTTAGTACGTAGGACACGTTCACGCTTGAGGCCGTAAAAATTCTCTGTGAAGGAGCCGCCGAAGGTCTTAAGGTAGTAGCGCTCAACGATCAAGCCGATAAGGGCGTATAGCTCGTCGAAGGAGTTGAGAGCTCGAAGAAGGTAGCGAGGATGACGGTGAGTGGCGACGGCGAGGAGGTAGCGTAGTGATGGAGCGATGAGGTCTGAAAGCTGGTTTTCCGAGAGGATCTCTGAATGAAGTAAAGAAAAAAAAATTGATGATTAGTATGGATTGCCGATATCTTTCTTCTTCATATCCTTCTTCTTCCACTCCTCTCGCCCTTCCTTCGACCGGTTAAAGGCTTTAAAGATAATGATGCGTACCGAATAATGAAGGCTTTTGATCGTCGATTTCATTGCGCAAAGCAGACATGTACTCCATGACAGGTGAGATGTGAGTCTGCTTCATCTGCTAAAGATAATCTAACCTCCTTCGGTTCCTTCTTCTCTGTCTTACTTTGTAATTCTTCCTCTCAGATCAATAGTAGATGATTTGCGCAATGACTTTCTCTCGCCCCCTGTCACTCTTTTTGCTTCTTGCTTCATCCATCTCATGGCCGAGATCCACTGCCGCGGGCGACTGAACTTGCCGAACCGGTGCGAGATTGGTCGGAACAAGAGGCGATATATAGAGGAAGGGAATGAAGTAAAATAAGAAAGGAAAAAGCAAGATTGTTGTATATACTGGCTATACTCTATGCGATATACAAACGAGATATGGGGGAGAAAAAAAGGTAGGATAGTATGGACAGATCGGCACAAGACAAGCATGGAATTGCATCCTTTTCAGGTGTGATATGCTGATATTTTGGTGTTTGGTGGTGCCTATGAGAGCAGTGCATGAAAGGACGGATATGAGATAAGGGTGATTCAATCGGCAAGCGGGATACTTCTCTGATACTTGAGCAGACAGCGTGGTGGAATGTCAATTTGAGATGGAAAGGAGAATAAAGGGGTATCACAAAAACGTTTCGAAACCCGGGGTGGTATGTGCAACCCAGAGGAAAGGGAAGGGAGGGGAGCAGAACAGACGAACAAAAGGAAGGCAAGGCAAGGCAAGGCAAGGCAAGGCAAAGCAGAGTAGAGAAGACGAAAGGAAAGGGGGAAAGGGAACCATATTCATACTCACTCCTCAAATACCAAACAACCATTTTCCCCTCTCATAAACATAAAACCCAGCAGCTGCCATCGGTACAATCTTCAAATATCCTATCGTCAACCCGACCCAGAACCCTCTCAGTCGGCGTTCAGCGTATATGAGTTTTGCAGTCTCCATAATGCCCATCCGTCGTCCATTACTCACTGCTCCGGCAACTTGCATACGTCGTCGGATGACTTCGAGAGGGTAGGAGCATGTCTGAGCGACGAGGCCTGATAATGCGCCGGAGAATAACTCGGCTGTTGCTGTGAGTTGTGCTCGTTGGTGGGTGTGTCGGTGCGATGGAGGAGGAGGAGAAGAAGAAGAAGAAGAAGAAGACGAAGTTGAAGGAGAGACATATCCTGGCCTTGTCTCAGGAACTGTAGTATATTCCTGTACAATAGGAAGACGTAGCCAATCGCCAGTAGTATCATGCGTCAGAAAAGACATGCCGGCATAGGGAAACATTCCAACTATAGTCGGAAAGAATCCACGATAGAAATTGGTTATTCTTCCCTTGGAGAGCTGCTTCGAAGTTGCTTCTTCCGTTGCTGCAGCTATTGATCTTGCTAGTTTTCTTCGATCTTTCGAAGAAACAGCAGCAGAAGCAGAAACAGGAGCAGCAATAGCAGATGAAGGACCCCTCGGATTCTCTCTGTATATCACACCACAGATCCGACCAAGACTAGACCTAACGCCATGCTTCGTCTCAAATGCCAATCTCACCCTGACCATCTCTAGGGGATAAGTGAAGAAGACACTAGTCATGCCGGCGAGACTCCCACTCAACAAGCGTCGGTAACTCGTCTCCTGCTGCTTCGTGGGGATGAGAACAGAGCGAACTTGTTCGTATGCAAGAAACTTGATAGCAGCGTAAGGAAAGATGCGAAGCAGAGTAGCTGAATGACCCTTGAATAGACCCCGGATACCGTCTGCTTTGTTTATATCACGCATTGCTTGAACGACGCCGAACCACCCTGTTGAATATTTTTTGAAACTGGGATTTGATGTTTGGAAGAGAATTTTGACACGATCAAGAGGCCCGACGATTGTTTTTGCCTGCGACGAGAGTTTTAATCAGTTTGATATATTCAGTCAAACGAGTTGAACTTCTCTCGCTCTCTTCCTCGATGAAGAGGTCTTCCTCTTCATCTTCTTACTTACAGCGCACCCAGCAAGACCGCCGGCTAATCCGCTGCGTAGGATATAGCTAGGACTTCTCTTGTCTATATTTGTTCTTCCGTCCTCAAAACTATAACTATTGTGATCCTGCTTGCTCATTCTGGACGGAGATGAAGAGATATTTGCAGTAGCAGTTGATGTCGCGATGCTGTCTCCAACGCCATCATCATCATCATTGATAGATTGAATATACCAAGCAGTATGGTGTCTGCCGGTGCCAATATCAGTTTGCGACGACGCCATTGTTTTTTGATGAATCCAGGATGAATAGAGAAAAGAAGCCAAAAACAACAAAAAAGAGAGAGAAACGGGTCAACTCCTCTTGATTGCAATTAATTGGTAAATAGCTTAATCGATTATTGGTCGATGCATTCTGAATGCTTCTTCTTCTCCCTCTCTCTCTCTCTCTCTCTCTCTCTCCCTCACAATCTCTCAATAAATACCACACTTCTCTTCCTCTTCTTCAATTGCCGGTCGAAAGCGCCGAAGGAAGAGGGGAGGTGGGAATCTATCAGTAAAAACTATGTCGCCAAAGATGGGGTATACAGTGCGCGATGACGATGGGGAAGTGTGGGGATCAAGAAAAGACGGGTCAAAGGTTCAGTGGTGCATGCATAGATTGGTTCAATTCCATCTGTTTTATCGGTTGATGATTGATGATGATTGATTCGATTCTGTATAACCAGAAGAAACAGAGAGTGACAAGGAAGGTGAAGATGACTTGGACAGCGAAGGTGTGATTTTGATCTTTTGAAGTATCATCTTCATCTTCATCGTCATCTTCATATCGCATCACTGCCACCATCACCAAGAGATCGCATTCCATCTGCATCTCTCAATCGCAATCATGACTGCCATGGACTTGTATCCATCTCTTACTCAATGCGCTATCGTTTCAATAGCTTTCAAGATTCTGCTGTTTCCTGCATAGTGAGTCCAGTTACAGTCATCGCATCGCATCACGTCGCATTATCGCATTGATAGAGACAAAACAACTCACCCTTTTGAATAATCTTAGCAAATCAACCGACTTTGAAGTCCATCGAAACTGGCTAGCAATCACTCATTCACTGCCTCCCTCTGAATGGTATCTTGAAAATACCTCAGAATGGACACTGGACTATCCTCCCTTTTTTGCCTGGTTCGAATATGCTCTCTCCTGGATCGCCAGCTTCATCTTCGGTCATGACACACCCATGCTGCAAATCTCGAATCTGAACTACTCCGGGTGGGATATTGTCTGGTTTCAGCGAGGTACAGTCATTGCGACTGAGCTTCTCCTCCTCTTCGCATTGAAGGTCTACGTTTCCTCAACTACTGCGACCATACAGCATCGAATGCGCGCCCATACCATTGCCTTGTCAATCCTACTCTCGCCCGCTTTACTGATAATCGATCACATTCATTTTCAATATAACGGCTTTCTATCCGCTTTATTCATATTATCCCTGACTTTTGCCCGTCGACAGTCCACGCTATGGCTGTCCGGTCTGACATTCTCCGTGCTACTATGCTTCAAGCATATCTATCTATACGTGGCTTTGGCTTACTTCGTCTACCTTGGTCGCGCCTACTGTCTTGATCCTAAATCCAGAGCATTGATACCCAGAATACGGTTCGCCAACATCATCAAGTTGGGTGTGACTGTCATTGACGTGTTCGCTCTGGCATTTGGACCATTCGTGTACTGGGATGAGATTATGCAGGTAAAAGAACGCTTGTTCCCATTCGCAAGGGGACTGTGCCATGCGTATTGGGCACCTAATTTCTGGGCGTTGTACGCCTTGCTCGACAAGGTCCTGATTCGAGGTGAGTACTTAATACCCAATTCCTTGCTCTTCTTCGCTCCGCATTGCCCTGATTTAATACTGGAGTTCTACTTACAATCAATTGGTGCAGTCGGTCCTCGTCTTGGTATAACACCATCAACCGCCATCAGCAGTGCCGCAACAACGACAGCGACAGCAGCAGCAGCATCAACAGCAGCAACAGCAACAACTGCAGCAACATTGTCCAGCGGAACCCGAGGCTTGATCGGCGATACCTCCTTCGCCATCCTCCCCACCGTCGAACCGAAACATACCTTTCTGCTAACCCTATTCTTTCAACTCCTTCCATTGCTGAAGCTCTGGTTCGCTCCAACATGGGAGAACTTCATCGGCAGTACAACGCTATGCGCCTACGCCTCCTTTCTATTTGGATGGCACGTCCATGAAAAAGCAATACTACACATCATCCTACCAATGTCATTCATCGCGTTGAGGGATAGGAGGTATCTGGCTGCGTTTCATCCGCTGGCTGTAGCGGGGCATTTGGGATTGTTTCCGCTGTTATATCAGCATCAGGAGACACCAGTCAAGTTCCTGTATACGATGTGTTGGCTTGTGGTGTTTTTACTGGCATTTGGGAGACTTGCTGCGCCGCCGGTCAGGAGGAGGATATTCTTCTTGGATCGAGGGAATTTGATGTACGATGCGGCGGCGATTGTGCTGAGTGTCTATATATGTTTTGTGCATGATGGATTGGTGAGCAAGACGGGGATAGGGGGAAAATGGGAGTTTTTACCGTTGATGATGGTGAGTGTGTTTTCGGCGGTGGGAGTTGTAGGGAGTTGGATTGGGTTTATGGTGGTTTATTTTCAGGGATGAATGAGGAGGAGAGAAATAGGAGGTGATTGTCTTTGGGCT
>JAGYHZ010000229.1:0-13655 GCA_024244195.1 Ascosphaera aggregata | reverse complement strand
GCCAGGAGCAGACGTGGGCGATAATGCGTTCTCAAGTATTGATTCGACGTAAAGTGCTGCGCCACCCATACTCGTCCATGCAAGACCCATAACCACACCGGGAGGTGTGGTTTCGTAGAGTCTGTCCGCGGTGAAAATGGGAGGGCCAACATAATCTTTTAGGTTATCCTTGGTGATATCGATGTGTGAGCCTTCAGGTAGCTTGGCTGGTTTGATGCTCGATGTTTCTTCCTTTTCCGTAGTCGATTGTTCGTTTTGAATTCCAGTCTCTCTGCTTTCTGGCTTCTTCTCGTCGCTCTTGACCTCTTCCTTTAATTCGTCTGTGCTGGTAATCTCCTCTTCTGGGATATCCTGTATAATCCTCAATGCAGCCTTGCGATAGACCTTTTCAATCTGCTTTTTCAGATTTCTTACACCACTTTCTCGACAATATGACTTGATGAGCTCCTCCAACACTCCTTTATCCATATTGACATCAACATCTTTCAATCCACTCAATTCTTTTGCAGCAGGTGCTAGGTATCTTTCAGCGATAGCCATCTTTTCATCAGCGACGTACCCCGACAACTCAATCATTTCCATACGATCAAGTAGTGGTCTCGGGATGGTGTCTGTCATATTTGCGGTGCACACAAAAAGTACTTTTGAGAGATCAACAGGAACATCCATATAATGATCCAAAAAGGAATTATTCTGTTCTGGGTCGAGAAGTTCAAGGAGGGCAGAGGCAGGATCACCCTGATGACCCCTTCCAATCTTATCAACTTCATCAATTAAGATGAGTGGGTTCTCCGTTTGACACTTCTTCAGGGCTTGTATTATGCGGCCGGGTAAAGCGCCAACATAAGTACGCCTGTGGCCCTTGATTTCAGCAACGTCGGTTAAACCACCGACGCTGAAGCGGTAGTACTCTCTGTTCAGGGCACGAGCGATTGATTTGCCGATGCTGGTCTTTCCGACACCAGGAGGTCCGACGAAGCACAAAATCTTGCCCTCAACGGTACCGCGCAATTTACCGACGGCGATGAATTCCAGGATTCTATCCTTGACGTCTTTCAAACCGTAATGGTCTTCGTTGAGAACAGTCATGGCATTCTTGATACTGAAGTTCTCCTTAGATTTGATTCCCCAGGGGATTTGTGTAATCCAATCGAGGTAGTTCCTGGTGACGTTGAACTCAGACGCGGCCGGCTCAAGATGAGCTAGTTTGTTTAACTCCTCATCAAAAACTTTCTTCACGGCTTCCGGCATGGCGAGTTTGCTGGCCTTTTCCTTGAAGTTCTCGACAAGTTTATCCTTACCGTCAGATTCAATACCCAACTCGCGACGAATCCCTTTCATTTGTTCCATCAACCAGTACTCCCTTTGACGTTTCTGTATCTTTGCTTCAACGTCCTTGGATATTTTGGATTGTAGTTGTGCGTTCATTAATTCCTTCTTCAGTACGACCAGCGCTTTGGAAAGACGGTCTTCGACGTTCATGGTGGTGAGCACATCTTGCAGTTCATTGAGTTCACCAGTTGACACGGCAGCGGCAAAGTCAGCGAGTTTGCTAGGCTCCTCAGTAATGTTGCCAGCGGACTGGCTCATGGAGAAGGTAGATATCTGATCACGGAAGAGAGGATTCAAGTTGGCAACATCCTTGAAGACATTGATAATCTCACTGGTGACAGCGCGGATGATTGGAGATTTATGGTCATATGGTTCTTCCGTGAGATTGGTGACGCTGACGATGCTAACATTTCGCTTGCGAAGAAATGCGGTTGGGTCATATTTGAGAGCGACATCTTTGCTTGCTTCCGAAGGTATAGGTGTAGGTGTCTCTTCAAAACTGGCGACAGTCTTTGAATCGTCTGATTGTTTGACAGCAGGGGTGGCAGCAGTGGTTTGAGTATCTTCTTGATCCTTCAACAGATCTGTCATTTTAATTCGACGATGAGGATACAGAACGGCAGTCATACCGGGGGTTTCGCCATGATGAACGGGAAAAGTTGAGGTGATCTGAGCAAAAACACCAACTTCATGAACCTCATCAAGCGAATCTATAACATCCTTATCTGCATTCTCGTCCTTCAGTAAGAATGCGCCAACGTACGGCTGTCCCCTCTTTGACATTTCTTCAATGGCGGAGATAACGTTCTGATCGCGGATGGTTATAGCTTTGTAGAAGCCTGGAAAGAGAGGACGACGAGCTATAGGGATAGCCATGACAGTTGGATAGACATCTGGAATTGACGGTTTAGAAAGAGCTCTGCCGTTGATTTTATCTTTATCCGCAGCTGATTTTCGGCCTTTCTTGGATGTTTGTAGGTGCGGTTGTTGATCAAAGGCAGCAGCGAGGGCGGATGGCCTCGCAGCCGAAGTGGAGGAGCTGGGAGGAATTGGAGAGGGGTCATCGGTCGAATCAGTTGGTGATGTCTTAGTTTTCCTCTCTCCTTTCAACCTCTTAGAATCGGTCTGCGGCTCTTCCTCCTTACTGGCATTGTCAACGTCCTTTTGTTTTTTACTTTTCTTCTCATTCTCATTCCCGTTCTCATTCGCACTGGCATTATCCAAATCAATCTTGCGCCCGTCTTCGTCACCGTCAGATGGAGGTTTCTCTTTTCGCCTGGCTGGAGTTGAAGAAAATAATCGAGAGTGAGAAGGAGAAAGGGAAGTCAAAATAGACGAATTGATACTCTGTATCTGGCATTGACTTTGACTTGACGGGATTAGCAGCCGTGAAGAAGCAGCAATTGATGGATATAACCGGAGGACACGGGAATGCTTAGAAGAATGATGAAGAAAGCTACTCCAAGGAATATTTCTAGAGCGGATCATGATGAAAAATATCTGAGTATGATGATGAAGGAGAAGCAAAGGGGAAAAACAAGCAGAATCAGATGCTGTTGATGATGATGATGTTCTCTTCTTCCTCCTCCTCCTACTCTCTCTTCTTCCGACTGTCGTCCACTTTTTTTTGATGTCCACGGAATAACTTACATCCGGAGAGACAGACAGATTAAGTAGATGACGTCATAAAGACGATAAGCATCGATAAGAAAAATAACGGCTATTTTCATTGTGAAGATGAGAAAATGGCCGACATTTGGCAACGGTTGCGATGAGGAATCCGAAATCTGTCTGAGTCCTTCATTTCTCTTGCATCATGAACCATTTTGATTCAGATCCAGATCTAATTGGCAGAGAGGAGGCAGATGACGCAGAATACTATTCAGAAGATGATGAAGACTATGGAGAAGAAGAAGAAGAAGAAGATGATGATGATGATGATTACCACCAAGGGGAGATAGATCAAACTCACAAGCATAACCACACCCACAATCACGATCACGACTACCTCCTCCCTCCTCATCTTACTTCTTTTGCGCCTCCATTCTACAATCGTCCGCCAACTCCTCTGCCTCCATCTCCCTCCCTGACTTCTCTCCTCCGTCCATCCTTCAGCACTTCTAATTCCCGTCCAACCACTCCTGACAGCAGTGAGGTTGACGTTGATGTTGATACGAATAATGACACCGAAGCTGTTGTTGCCAAATCTGCCAGGATAGCTACCACCGTTCCCAGAGCTAGTCCAAAGGTGCCAACGTATGAGTACTATGGTTTTGTCTTGTATCTGGCATCCAGTTTGGCATTTCGTGAGTGGGGAAATCTGCTTCTTCATCGTTTTCCTGATTTAAGATCTATCTGCTAACCCGTGGCATTACACCTCCTTCAGTAATCTACCTTTTATGGTCATATCTCCCCTCCCCTTTCCTCCATCAACTGGGGATCTACTACTATCCAAATAGATGGTGGTCCCTCGCCATCCCCGCTTACCTCGTCATCTCAATCCTCTACGTCTACGTTGCTCTGGCTGCATACAATACTGGCTATCTCACTTTACCCCTGAACAGTATAGAAAATTTGGTCGACGATGCCGCTAATATAGCTGTTATTGACAGTAAAGGCAGGCCGAGACCAGGAGGCTCAGAAAAGGTCAAACCTAATTCCATCACCTGCATAACGATGGGAGGAACGGGATACCAGAGTACCCATATCAATGGTTCAAAGAAGAATGTGGATTGGGGAGATATATGGAGTCATGGGACAGATGCTGTCATGGATATCCCTGTGGGTGGTGTTTGTGAGGTTTTATATACGAAATCTCCATCATTAGATGAACATGCAGAAGAGACAGAAGAGGTTATGGAGGATATAGTTTGTTTATTAGAAAGAGGATAGAATAAGGCAAATTCAACCATCATTCTTATCCCTTCAATCCCCTCTCATACTAGAATATGCAACCTTTTCTGATCCAGGTGGCGGCGCAACAACATACAGTCCTTCCTGTTGTTGTTTCTCTTCCGCTTGCGCTGCTGTTGCTGTTGCTGTATCTCCTTGCTGGAAGGCCCTCCTTCCCCTCGCTCGGTACTCCCTCGCAGCTCTCGCATTAGCTATCCTCTCATCCCTTTCCATATTATCCAACGGCTTGGGCTTGCCCCACGATACTCGTAGCGGTACACCTTGCACCACTGCCTTCCCCTTACACTCCATAGCCGCTTTTTCCGCACTCACCCGATCAGCATAATTCACAAAAGCGCAGTGAGCACGATGCGAACAGATGAGAGACCGTAGTGTCCCGAACTTTGAGAAGAATGTTCTTATAAAATGTTCTGGTAGGTCATCCTCGACGCCGCGAAGAAAAAGGGTTGTTATATTCTTGTCTGAGGGCGGGAGATAATCTTCTGGTGTTGTAGGCGACGGCGGCTGGTATGGTCGAGTTCGAAATCCTGCTCCTCTTCCTCCCCTACCTCCTCCACCCCCTCGTCGAAAATCTGATGTTCGAACTGGTCCTGATCCTCTCCCTATTCCCATTTTTCCCAACGAGGGGACGGTAGGCCCATAAGCAGGTCTCTGAGACTGCTCGTCATTCGCTACTGATTTTACCATCTCCTTCGATTGTTGTGCTTTCTCACCCTCTCCCCTTGTTCCTTCATTTGCTTCCTCCAACGCCAACCTCCGTTGCTTCTTATAGTACGGTTCACTATTCGCCAACCGCCTCAACAACTCCCTAGCCTTTTCATCCGTTTTCTCATATTCCTCAACCGCTCCTCTTCCTTCCTCAATCTCTCGCTCATGTTCTTGTGCATAATATTCCCTATTCACAGCAGAGCCCGGTCCCGGTGCAACCATCTTCAACGCCGCATCTCGAACGACAATAGGCAGTCCGAAGGATAAATCGAGCATGCAACACTGACAACAATTCTTCAGCCTGGCGCAAGTAAGACATATATTCGTCCGGCGAGTCCGTGATGTTCGGTCTGTCTTCCATCGGAAGTTTGTCATGGGTCGCGTGCAAATCTTGCATTCCGCCGCGTAGTCTTCCTTCAGGATTTGAACGTATGGGTTGTCTGGTAGGCAGTTCTCGCAGATTGAGGGAAAATCGGTGGTTTCCCAGCCGGAGCGGTTAAGATCGTGTTTTATCTGAGGAGGCATGATTATAATATCTTCATATAATATGTCGCTCCTCCTTTTCTTTAGCGTCTTTGAAAAAGAAAAAGACGATGAAGATGATTGTTGATATCTACCGTTCAAGATGAGTTCAGTCCCAAGGTTGACGTGCAGATTCCATGATACGTGAGGTTACCGAAAATAGAACATGGCATGTCAGCATATCCGACTAACTCCGCAAAGCATGTCAGCATACAAAAATAATCTACTCATTCGGGACAATCACTACATTATCGCAGAACGCGGAATCATCCTTTCTCTGCTGGATTTCTTTCCTCCCATTTATGTATTTGGTTTGTTCTCTGTTCTCGCTTGTGGATTGGCGGTTGGTGTAATAAAAGATTGATGAAGGGCTGAGAGGGAAAGATGGAGGCGTATTGACTGAGCCTCATTTTGATTAAAAGATTAGAAGGGATCAGGAAAGAAAGAAAGGAGTGAACGGAATGAAAGCTGCTGCGCTCTGAAGGAGGGGAGAGTTGGTGAAACCTCGCATCGCCTTAAGCAATGGGGATTGAGAGTGTGTATAAATGGGTGAATGGCGCGGGAGAGAAGAGTATGTAACGAGTTACTCTAGACAAGAATGTGAAGATACATATTGGTATGGTATGATAGGAAATGCAAATGACCTCCAGGGAGAAAAAGCATATCAGGACGATGCTATAAAAGAGTGAAGCAGCTCGTTCGTATGGAAGATTAGGACGGAGTCCTTTGTTCGACGCCAAGGAAATCAATGCGATGCAGATGTGAAATCATGAGGCGGTTTAGATGGTATTGATGATTTTTAACAGCCAGCCCCTTTGTCAGGCTGGCATGCTGCGTGGCTTTATAGTGTTTCGGGGAGAAATTGCGGCATACCCGTTAGATCTTCTTCAGCCACTTTTGCTTCTTCCTCTTCCTTTTTTTCGTTTGTGCCTCGGTGGCTTGGTGTATCAGGCGGCTCATCCTGCTTGCGTTGGTCCGCAATGTCAACAGGATCACAGTCTGAAGGGGGTCCCTCATCAGTTGACTCATTATTTGAGGATGACTCTGCTTCAGGGACTAGTCTCTCCTCAGAATCTTTCTCCTCAAACTTTAATTGCTCAGATGAGGTTTCCGTCGTTGTATCTCTGGGTGACGTTTGCTCCCTCGCTGCTGTCGAGGCAGGTGTCACGTCTGTGATATCTTGCGACTCCGCCTTCGTTGCCAACTCCACTTCTGTTTCTGATTGACCATTAATATGGACTGGCAACGGCAATACTGTTGGCTCCTCATTCTGCTGTTGCTCTTCCTGTTCTTCCTGTTCCTGTTCCCGTTCTTGATTCTTCATCTTCTCGGTTTCCTCTTCCTTATCTTGCTCCGAATCTTTCTCTGTTTTGTCCTCCTTCTCCTTTTGTATACCTTTTCGTTTATGATTTCTCTTCTCACCACTTTTCCGCCTGGCAGTTGCAGTAATTCTATACCTCAACTGACTGAAAGGGGACGCCTCCCTGGAACCTCGTGACTCCAATGTATTATTAGCCTGCCGGGACAAAGGAGACCCAACGCGAACAGCATTCTCATCTCTGAATTCATCGTCCTCAGAGGCCTCAACTATAGTCCCCACACTTGAGCCCCTTGAAGGCGATTGACGATGTCGCCGAGCTGTGGCACCAATATCGATTGGTCGAAGGTCCCGTCTCTCCGCTGGTGATTTCTCATCTCTCTTGGCAATTTTGCGAAGAATCGTCAATTTTTTACCTTGCTGGTCTTCATTGCCCTGCGATGAAGGACGAGTTTGCATATCTCTAGTCATTGTTGCTGTCATTGTAGTTTCCAGAGGAATGGTATAGCTATCCTCTGGCATCAGATTATAGACGTCGCAGACTGTTTTGAAAAAAATGTACAGCCCCTCGCTATTCTCAACCTCCCAAAATGCTTCCCGATGTTGGAACCACGCATGCGCAAAAATTCGGTAGACACGACGGAAGATGTTGGTCAAATGTCGCATGGGCACCTGTTTCCCGCCGGAAGATTCCGATCCCAAAGTCAGCCGACTGGGGAAAAATTTGGGCGAAGTAAGAATATTAGTGGCCCAATCGAGTGTGTGACAGCAATAATCAATTGCGCAACATGACTTCGGCGGTTCGTGGACGGCGCAGAGGTATTGCCATTCAGCTGCGCGCATTTCAGGACATGTATTGGTGGAACAAGGTGGTCTCTGCGAGAAGAACGCAATGATTAGATTGTTTATCTTGATGGTGAGAAGGCGACAGAGTTCGTAAAGCCATAATAGCCAATCAGCGCCATCAGGTGGTTGAGCTAATCGTAGCGCAATATCATAAGTGATTGGGAAGAGAGTATCTGTATCTTTAGGATGGGTATAGCTATGGTAGAGGGCCTTTAGGTATTCTTGAAGTTGAAATGGAGAGTCGAGCTGTGAAGACATGATAAATCAGTCGCATTCCTGAATCTATTTCATTTCTTCCGTGCGACGCGCGTGAACAAAACGCACCTGTGACAGAGGAATCAAAGGAGGGCCAGCAGCCATATCAGCAACTTTTGTTCCAGGCCGCAACCTGTGACTCTCAGCGGCAATACCATCGTGTAGACTTTCTCCTGACGAGTGCGATTCCGAACCCGATTGCGATTGCAACGACGAGGCGAGTGACGCGGACAGACCCGTCCCACCGGTGCTGCCTTCTGACAGTGATGACGACTGTAATTCCTTCACATTTTGAGAAAACGAGTTGATCTGGACCTCTGGCACAGGAGGAGGACTGGGCAGTCGCGACGACATTTGCGACAAATCCAAATTGATATCGGACGACATGGTCGGCAGATGATAGAAGCGCGACGACCAGGGAAAGAATATCTGCCAACGAACCAGTATGCGTGTGTGTATGTGGCTTTCTATTCACATATCAGATGAATGATGCTGTGCAAGCTGCGACTCTGCGATGATGAAATACGGGCGGGAGGGATGGATGGATGGATACTCGCCGTACCTGGTAGCGAAATTAAGTCCGTGCTACCTGCCAATAACCAAGATGCCCATCTCTTGAAGCATTGCCGGATCTTCTCTCATATAGTTGATCTCATATATTTGAATAAATATGAATCAAGCAGTGACAGTATGAGTATCAGCGTCGATGTTCAATGTCAGTGCAATGCCAGGATTTCGATGATGATACTGATTGTGATTGAAAACGGGAGGGATGGGGGAAATGTTTTATAGCCAGACCATTTTTTAAGTGCAACAAATACTTAGTTATAAGACATGTTTTATACCTTATTTATATATTTTTGTGATCTCCATTCAAATCATCCTTCATCATCATCGCCATCATCGTCACGGTCAATATCGACAATATCGACAATTTCAAAGACATCAAAATAATCATCTTCAGATGCGGCTGTATATTCTATTCATCTCAAAACCATAAGCTATTGTAAACAAAAGTCTTTATCATGGACTCAGATGATGATCTCCCCCCAGACCTCATCGATGTCAACGAATTAGAAAAGAAGAAGGAAGAAACACTGAAATCCCAATCAGAAACGCAACATGATAGGCGAAAACGCGTGCCTATTACTATAATCACGGGTACGGCCATCATCTAGCCTCTCTGTCGATGCGCTAAGAGCAAATTACTGAAATGATTCGCGCATTGGAACGGAATAGGGTATCTGGGAGCCGGGAAGACGACTCTTCTGAATCATATCATGACCGAAAAACACGGCAAGAGAATTGCGGTTATCATGAATGGTATGGTTGAATCGTTCAACAGTCCTCTCACATCCGCAAGTCTCATTATATTTTCATGCTGATTGCTGACAACTTTCTCCTAAGAATTCGGAGATTGTGAGTGATTTCACAATCCAAGCCGTGGACAAACCGCTGTCACTCACTCATTCACTCAGACCACTAATTTGTACATTAGCCGTTGATGTGGAAAGGTCGTTGACTGTTAAGGGTGAAGATGGTCAAGAGTTTCAGGAATGGCTCGAATTGGGTAACGGTTGTCTTTGCTGTACAGTTCAAGACTCCGGCGTCGTGGCTATCGAATCCTTGATGGAGCGACAGGGCGCATTCGACTACATCCTTCTTGAAACCACTGGTCTAGCTGATCCCGGGAATATCGCACCCCTTTTTTGGGCCGATGAAGGACTAGGAAGTAGTATATACCTTGACGGTATTGTCACTCTTGTCGATGCAAAGAACATCTTGAAATTGCTTGATGAGCCTGCTCCCAAGGAGATTCATGAGGATGATCATATTCATGACGGCAAGGTTTTGACCACAGCGCATTTGCAAATCTCCCACGCAGACGTCATATTGTTGAACAAGTCCGACCTTGTATCTGCTGCTGAGTTGGATGATGTGAAAGAAAGATTGGCTTCCATCAATGGTCTAGCCAAAGTCATCGTCACGGACTATAGCAGAGTTCCCGAATTTGAAGGCACTCTTCTTGAGATTCACGCATATGAGAATATGGCAGCTATCGACTTTCAAGAAAAAGGACACAGCCACCTCGACCCAGTATGTCTCCTAAACCACAATGCCACCTTCATCCGATTGCTAATGATTTCCTCAGACAATAAGCACTCTTTCACTCACTCTCCCACCACTCGACCCCGGCCAAGTCTCAAATGTAGACTTATGGCTACGATCCGTCCTTTGGGAACAGAAGCTTCCGATCCCAGGTGAACCCGACTCTTTCAAGAGTGGATTCGAAATTCACCGCTTGAAAGGTCTTCTCGCAATTCAGGGCGGTTCTTACCTTGTCATTCAGGCTGTCAGAGAGTTGTTTGATATCATCGAAGCTGTCGAGCCGCCACGGGACCCTACCACTCAGTGCAAGGTTGTCATCATAGGACGCGCGCTGCAAGATATCAAAGATCTGATGCAGAATAGCTTGCTGTCCAATGTCGTCGGGCAATGAGACGGTTGTTGACGACCGCCATCAGCAGTACAGCTGTTTCCATCTCAGCAACATACTGCCCCTGTCAGATGTCTGTAACATGACACCATATATTCTCAAGGACATGAAGAGATTAATTCTCTGTTTTCTTTCGTGTTCAATCTACGATCTTGATCTTCTTTCCATTCACCTTTCAGCATGCACAAACCCCTGGAAACCCGGTATACCAATATAAGAATAAGCTCAATCTCAATGGACAACACGGATACAACCAAGGAGTCGCAGAAGCCTTTACGAGAGGCAGCCCCAATCATGCTGGGCCACGTCTTGGAAATCATGGAGGAGTCCGGTCAAGTGGATTATTACGAGAGACGAGCGCAACCTGCAAAGGTGAACGGAACTCTACATACTGTCACTGCTGCTCAAGGCAGCGAAGTAAGACACGATGATAGCCAAGACATATACGTAAGTCTCTTCTGCTAGTTCTCTGATTGATTTGCAATATTTCTGCAACTAACAGAGCTTTGCTATTTTGAAGCTGATGAGATCTCTGATCCTGAGGATGTCATGAGATACTACAAGGCAATTTTACAGATCCCCATCGCCGAGCAATGTCGTGGTGACAATGATCCAGATCTGCCATGGCATAATGGAACAAGTTTGGCAGTATAGCGATATGCAGCTCAAAGATTGTGCTGTCAATTTTTACCGACACACAATGGAGACTGAGCTGGCGAAACTATTCATGGATCCAAATTCTCGATGGCTAACCTCTGAGGTGGCCTCAATATGACTGATTTGAAGCAGTCGCTGATCAACTTCGCATCGCTGCCGCCTGTAAAGCAATCGCGTCAAGGCACGTCAAAGCAGCATTGCGCATGATGGTTGATTAGCATGCCGAAGAAGACGGATAGTAATCGCAACTAGTATACTATTAAATGACTTCAGCAGTCAATGTGCTGCATATGCTTTCAGATGCGATGCAAGACAAAAGAAACAATGAAATATAAGACACATCATCTAAACCGTCTCATCAACGGTGACTCAAGTAATATGGCGTCATCAAGCATTGAGGGATCTTCGTAATCTTCTTCGGGCATATCCTCAATCCGACGATTGTCACGAAAGATTGGCAAAGGAGGCCTGACCGGGCTCAGCGCAACTTTCGGCCGACTCTTGAAAACGCGAGCGTAATCTGCTTCCTGGTCGAATAACTCCTCCCGTGGCGTAGAGCGGCCTGAGATGAGCTTTCCAGTGACGTTGCTGAGGTTGAAGGTAGGCGATTGTGGGTCTAGAGCGTGTGGCGTACTGTATGCACTAGGTGTGAGAAGGGCATGGTGGGCTCGTGGTGATTTAATCCCTTCGTGTGGCTCAAATGATGTTGGAGGCAGCTCTTGTTGTGAAAAGGATGACATTGACGGTTTTGTGCGTTCGGTATGGGTAAGGTGTATCGTGTTTGCGTTCGTACCAGTAAAAGCAGGAGACGGATCCGAAGGAGTCTCCTCGAATTGAGAGTTGCCGGTCTCGCGAGCAGCACCGATCCTAGCTGTGCGTCGTGGAATTGACTTGAATTCTAGAGAAAGAGAGTGCACATCGCGAAGAGCCTCAGTTGATGTTGCGCTCACATCGTTTTGGCGAACGCTGGCATCCTCTGTGGATGGCGAAGTTGTGGGACTAGCAGGTGTTTCTAATAGAGACAGATGTTCGCTTGACTTGCTTGATTGCAAAAACCCTATTTCAGACTGCTCGTCAGGTGTATTCCTCGACATGTGGAAAAATCCAAAACAAGCGCGATGTCCTCTTTCTCTTGTGCCATCACGCTTGAGCGCAAGCAAAGCTGTATCTAGTGCTTCAATAACCTTTGCGTGTTCAGATCTCTCTGGCATCAAATGGCTAGTATCATATGGGTCAAGATCTTTCGAGATCCCAGAAACAGTTAGCTCTTGGTGTCTTTGGAAAATATGATGAGAAGCTTGGTTGTGATGTCTGAATGGTACATTTCGAGACTTCTCATTGCTCATTGCATCCCGGAAGTCTTTCCATAGCTTCAGACGGGAACGTTGCTCGGCGAGACGCTTCTCTAATGATGACAGTGGGTCGGAGTCAGGTTGTATGCCTGATTGATTCGACAGATCATTGAGGTCGCTTCCCTGCATGAGGAGTTGCCATGACTCGGGGAAATCAAGCCCTAGAAGGCGATCGCTGAATACTTTGCTGAAGCCGCCCTCAAGGATGGTATGAACCCACGTCTGGTCACCTTGCCATGAATTTAAGATTTTCTCGTGCGTTTGCCGATAGAGAGGATCATCTCTCTTCAGTGATGGTCGCAGCGATCCAGCCGAATCATGCAAGCTGGCATCAATCTGTTGTTCTTGTTGCTCCAATATCTTGGCCGCACGCCAATACGCCTCATTTGATTTAAGGCTTTGACCGCCCTTCGCAAGTCTTTCTAGCGAATGACGCAACGAAATGACCATTGGTAGTGTATATTCAGGATTCGAGACACTGCGACCACGTGCGACAGCCAACATAGGCGTGTCGGCGATATGATCTCGATTTTTGTCGAGCCAGACATGAAGCACGGCGGTCGAGAAGATAGCTAGCAATTCCTCAAACTTTTCCCCCTTACAATCGTCAAACATGGATTTGCGTAGAATGAAGTCTCGTCCCAAGGCGCAACATTTCTTCAACTCAGATATTATTTTGAAGATGGCGGCTCGTAGATTGATTGATTGCAGCTGATCCGCTGGAGGGAAGAAAGGATCAAGTTTCTAGACAACGAGCAGAGTCTTGTAAGAACGGGGCCGAATCACTCAAGAGTTCTGATTAACCAGACGAGTAGACCGCAACAGGGGGACGCTGGAGAAGGCAGATTTCAATCATTCTGGGGCATACATTCTGTGTTTCCTCAGGGTCCCAAATCAACAACAATTGATACAACGTCCACTCGACGCACTTGACTCTCGTGCGCAGGTTCTGCTGCGAAGGATGAAAGGATTTGACGGTAATTTTGGGCCAATCCGGTCGTTGATCAAGATGTAAAAGACGTAGATTGCGCAGGACCACCTCAATATGTGACGGACAAGGCCAATTTTGAGATGCCGAATTGGATGGCGGATTCTTGGTGATTGACTGCATGGCGACGTCTACGTAAGTAGGAGCGGTGCGATATCATGGTCCGATACCCAGCAGAGTATATGAGAATGTCATCTAGATCCTTCAAGCCTATAGTGCATAACTACTCCATCTGCCGTCGTGATGTACGACTCAATAGCAGGATAG
>JAGYHZ010000228.1:0-13699 GCA_024244195.1 Ascosphaera aggregata | reverse complement strand
ATATATATATATCATCATCATCATCATCATCATCTCACTTCTTGTCTGATTCTGCACTTCATGTCGCGTATGTCGACCGTAATAGGCTTGTTGTAGCCAGTTCTTCATAATCTCTCCAACAAGGACAGTATGTATCGCCCGTATATCTATATACTTTTGCCCATTCCATCTGCTATGACTTGTAATGACCTTCAACTCTAGATTCATCTGCAGGTACTCTTTGAAGTACGCATTATCAATCCCATTTGTTCTTCAATCAAGCTATTACTGGATTGATCTGGGGGCTGACGAATATGCATTCATTCCCAGCTATTCAATCGATCAATCAAGCAATGAATAAATCAATCAATTGAAACGCTCTGCAATCAATCACACTCATTCGCCCTCTGGTTGACAAGTTGACAAGTCCATCCACTGAGCAGCTACACTGTGATTCTTACTTCAAATCATCATCGTCGTCATCGTCGTCATCTGGGCGGTTCAATTCAAATCAGATCATCCATCATTTTTACGCGCCGTTAAGGCTATCTCAGACTTCTCCAGCCCAACGCTTCCTGCTTCATCCTATCATTGCAACAAGACGAAAAGGCCCATTTCAATCATCTTTTGCCTATGAGTGCGACTTGACGTGCTGCAGCTTTACGTGCTGTCCAGACCTTCTTCTCTTTCCCATCCTTCTCCTCCCATTCCCTCTGTGGCGTCACTTGTTCGGCCCCAGAGAAGAAGGGGGGCTCGACGACCTTTCAAGTCAATCGTCCGCTCATCATTCAGACCTCGCGCAATCGCCATTGAATTTCGATCTCTTTTCTTATCGTCCAATTTCTTTGTTTTGTTTCATCTCCTCTTCTTTCCCCTTCTTTCTGCTTTCGTTCTTCTTTCCATTCTCATGCTGGGGCACTCCCTCGCATACCTGAAATCTCGCCAAAATGGATCGCGAAGCCTTGGAAAATAGAATTGAGATATACGCGCAAAAGATCGCTGATCCAACGTTGGGTAAGTACCTACCTCAGCAAGATTGTACACTCTTATATCTTCTACCAGTGACGCTACTAACAATCATGTCAATAAGATATCAAGACGAGAGCTAATTTCGCAGGCGAATTCCGCGATAATCTCGATCGCTTATGTATCGCTGCGACCTTTAAATTCCTCCTCAGGAGGATGATGCCGATTCTCAAGGATATTCTGCAAGAGGAACCTTCGTTCTCATCGTCGTCCTCGGAACAGGTGCGCGTCAGTGCTGTTCAATAAGAATTCCTTCCCCCCCCCCCCACCAACATATGTCCTTCAAAAAGGCTACCTATCCTTGTTCTGTTGTGATCTAATCGGAATTCGTCTTCTCTTCTTCTGGACAGAAACTGCGAAATGCTGCCCTTGAGGTCATACACAGATTTCCCTTCAATAACCCAGAAATCACCCCTTACGCCACAGAAATGATTGATTTCTTCATGGGTCTTATTCGAAGGGAAAACGAGGATAACGCCATCATCTGCATGAAAATTATCATGGATCTTGAACGTCATCAGGCAGAGGCGACTGTCTCAAAAGTCCAGCCATTTCTTGATCTCATTCTTGAATTGTTTTCCAGTATGGAGCAGGTCGTCAAAGACACCTTCAATCAGGACTCGCAAACATCACCATCCATGCCCTCCACACCGGGCGCCGCGAATACCCCTGCACAAGGGTTTCCCTTTCGATCAACTTCGCCAGCTTCGTCAGTGGTCTCTGATCTGGGTGTGGAGCAGGCTGTCAATGAGCACCTCCCGAAAGCAATGCAGTCATTCAAAGTCATTGCGGAATGTCCAATCATGCTTGTCTCCATATTCCACATTCATCGCTCTTTCATGTCCGAAACGGTTGAGAAGATGCTGCCCATAATTAAGAACATTTTGAGTCTTCAAGCTAGGCCGCAGCAGAAAGAACATGCTGATGCAGCTGCTAGGGGCGAGATATATACCGGCGTCAGTCGTAATCTCAAGAACCGTGCTGCCTTTGGTGAGTTCATTACTGCGCAGATCAAGACTTTCAGTCTCATGGTGCATATGATACGCGCATGCCCCAATGAGTCGAATCATTTCCTACCGCAACTACCTGATGTCATTGTCAGACTCTTGAAAGATTGTCCTGGAGGGAAACCCGTTTCGAGGAAGGAACTTTTGGTTGGCCTGAAGAATATCATCAATCTAAACCATCATCAAATTCTTCTACCAAAAATCGACGAGCTACTTGATGAAAGGACGCTGATTGGCGATGGCCTCACTAATCATGAGACGAGACGACCTCTTGCATATGCTTTATTATCAGATCTAATACATCACTTGAGAGAATCGCTTAACCGTGATCAGATTAGAAAGACAGTTGAGGTTTTCACGAATACCTTGCATATGGACTACCCTGGGACAAACCTTACAACAATGAGCGTTGGCCTGCTTCTCAACCTTGCTCCTCACATCCGGAGTCTACCAGATAAGGCCGAAGCACGCTTCTTTCTGATTATGATCCTCGATGCCATTAGCGACAAATTCGCGGCAATGAATCATGAGTTCAACAATGCCATCAAAATATCAAAGCACAACTGGGAAAAAGCTTCGGAACCGGCGGCAGAACATGGTAAAAAGGACGAGAACTTCTTTGCAGACTACAACAAGGATCCTCCGGACTGGGATGAAATCGATATCTTCTCCGCGCAGCCAGTCAAGACATTGCATGTACGACACCGACCTCTTGACCCTGTCAAGGATAACAAGCTCTTGTTCTCCTTTCTGGTTAGAAAGCTGAAAGGTTTTTTCTTCGAGTTGAAGAAGTGCTGTCCAGAGAACCTAAATATTGAACCCGCCTTTCTTCCAGTCAACTGGGCCGAGGTCTCGCACGGTTTCAATCCGGAGGAGGTCAGCGTCATTCGAAAACTCTTCCGTGAAGGCTCGAGGTTGTTCAGATACTATGGTGTCGGGAAATCGGAGCCGGAGGTGACTTATCATTCGTCGCTGGACATACTCGCTAGCCTGCAGAATATGCCCATTGAAAAAGAGGAAAAGGACTTGTTAGAAGGATTTGGAACAATATTCCATTGCATCGACCCGGCGACGTTCTTTGAAGTGTTTCACACTGAAATTCCCTATTTGCATGAATTGATGCTGGAACACCCGGCCCTGATGCATCTACCGCAATTCTTCCTCGTTTGTGAGGCAACTTCGTCAGCTTTTGCTGGCATGATGCTGCAGTATTTGATGGGTCGCATTGGAGAGGTTGGAACCAATGATGTGTCCAAGACAAAAGTTTTGTTGAGAATGTTCAAGTTATCGTTCTTGGCAGTAGGAATGTTCGCAGAACAGAATGAGCATGTGCTGCATCCGCACATCACTGAGATAGTGACGAAATGCATTCAGCTTTCAGTCACTGCGCAACAGCCTATGAACTACTTCATCCTCCTGAGATGTCTGTTCAGAAGCATTGGTGGCAGCAGATTCGATGTTCTCTATAAAGAACTACTGCCGTTGCTGGAGATGCTTTTGGAAACATTCAACAACCTCCTTCTTAACGCTAGAAGTCCTCAGGAGAGGGATTTCTTCGTCGAGCTCACCTTGACGGTACCTGCGCGACTAAGTCACCTCCTACCGCACCTCAGCCATCTCATGCGTCCTATCGTCGTCGCCGTTTGTGGTGGAACAGATCTTGTGAGTCAAGGTCTCCGGACTCTCGAGCTCTGTGTCGACAATCTGACCGCGGATTATCTCGATCCTATCATGGCTCCTTTCATGGATGAGTTGATGACTGCGCTTTGGGAGCATTTGAAGCCACATCCATATAATCACTTTATCTCGCACACATCTATGAGGATATTAGGCAAGCTCGGTGGGCGCAATAGGAAGTACCTGACTCATCCGCCGAGGTTGACGTTCCAGGGGTTTGCGGATGATACGCCTAGCATAGACATCAGGCTTATAGGGTCGTCGAAGGATAAAGCGTTTCCGCTAGATCTTGGTGTTGATCTCGCTATACAGCAATTGGCGCGTACACCAAAGAATCCAGACGAGGTGGCATCGGATACGTTTTATAAACAGCAGGCTTACCAACTACTAAGCTCGCAGCTTAAGCTCTTCATAGGGTTTGATCACCCTCCTGAAGACTTGGCGGCCTTGGTACGTCTAGTCGCTAATGACTTGTCAGAGGGTAACCTGCCGGAAGATTTCCCTGATATTTTGAACACGTCTGGTCGCCAATATTCCTTCAGTAAGCTAGAGTCTGAAGAGCAGACGCTTAAGAAATTACTCAAGGCATGCGTGGTGGCTACTATTATCCCGGCTTTGGCCAGCAAGGCACAGCCGTTTCTTGACGATGTTTGCAAACACTTCGTCATTGTTGACGTTGCCCGCACCCTCACACTCAATAGACACCTCAAACGTCCCTTTGAGGTTACCTCTGGTGATGGACCCTTGTACATGGACACGAAGGTCCTTGCCGATGCTGTTGTTGAATGTCTCTCGTCGGAAAGACCCGAACTGCGAGATGCCGCGAAGAAACTCATCAGGACGATGCACGAGACTGCCGGGGTCGTCTTTGGATCAACGAGCAAAGCGGGCCAGATCTCGTTCTTTTCCAGCCTCGGTCGTGCTTTCTGTCATGCCTGCAATGCTGAGGAGTGGTTCACGAAAGCTGGCGGCACCCTGGGCATTCGTTTCCTCACCCTTGAGCTCGATCTAGCCGAGGCATGGCTATCTGATAAACAGGCGATGTACGTTCGGGCATTGATGTTTGTCGTCAAAGATACGCCTCCGGACTTGCCCGCGAATACAAGGAACAGTGCAGAAGAGACACTCATGATGATACTTCGTAGATACACCGAAGGCATCACCAAAGAGGATCTGCAAGGTGAGAAGCGGGTTTTCAGTCTTTGCGCCTTTTTGGTATGCGAATTGTCCCATCAGAGCAAACATGTTCGCAAAGTCGCCAGGAAGACACTTGAGACTATCGCTCAGGCAGTGAAGTGTGAAGTGTGGGAGCTGGTTCTCCCTGTTAAGGAAAAAGTTTTGAAACCAATCTTCAATAAACCACTCCGGGCGCTTCCATTTCCTACTCAGGTCGGGTACATCGAAGCCATTAACTACTGCCTCACGCTAAAGCATGGTGTCGTACCGTTCGGGGAGCAGTTGACCCGCCTATTGATGGAGTCTTTGGCTCTTGTCGACGCAGAGGACGATATGCTTGCAGCGCGTCCTGCGGAATTCAAAACTGCTCAGCAGATCATCGCCTTCCGCGTCTCATGTCTGCGCCTTTTGTCCACCGCTATGAGTTTCCCTGAGTTCTCCAGTTCACCAAACAATCCAGCCCGTCTCCGCGTACTAACTGTTTTCTTCAAATTCCTTCACGCGCGTGCCCCTGAGGTCATTGAAGCAGCCAAGGTGGGCATGTGGGATTACCTTGCTCATACGCCTAAATTGCCACGAGATGTTCTGCAGCATGGGCTACGTCCAATTCTCATGAGTCTTCAGGATGCGAAGCGTTTGAGCATCCCCGGATTGGATGGTCTTGCAAGGCTTCTGGCTCTCCTGAACAATCATTTCAAAGTCGAGATTGGGTCGAGGTTATTGGATCATACCAAAATCATAGCGGATGACAGGGTCCTTCAACGTGCATCGTTTCATCATCTCGAACAGAGCAGAGAGATGAAAATCATCATTGCTATTTTCAACGTTTTTCATTTATTACCCCCCGCTGCGTCTGCTTATTTGAAGGACCTTGTTGATAAGATGATGCAGTTGGAACGACGGTTGCGCCGAACAACTTGGAGCCCGTTTCGCGAGCCCATAGTGAAGTTCTTAAACCGTTATGCTGAAGAGAGCTGGGTTTTCTTCAGATCGAGACTCAATGACGAGAACTACGGCCGCTTATTTGGGCAGATTCTCCTCCATTCTGAAAGTGCTCTCTTGCGATCAAAGGTCGTGAATGACTCCGCTACGTTTGTGAGCGTGGGGTTCCCAACGGAGGAGACCGAGGACAAACACACAAATATGATTAACGCCATCTACGCTGTTCATTCTATATGCAGTTTTACTGCAACCAGGGGCTGGCTCGCCGCACACCCGGCTCTCAAGCAGGCACTCGTGAATGCTGGATGTGAATTGCAGAGCAAATATCGCAGCGACAAGCTCAAGGGTACAGAGCAATTGAGGGCACTGCAAGCTCAGGAGCAATTGATGGCCATCTTCACTACTCATCTTCAACTTAACACCACCGATTTGGACTTCTTATTTGACATCATCAACCGCGTCTCCACCAAGCAGTTGCGGTCTAGCTTACTTTTGTCGAAATTCGTCTATAACAGCATCATCGCCATCAACAACGTGCAGCTTCAACGAACTCTAATTCGTCGGTGCCTTGATATCTACAACCAATCCCAATACCCTCTGTGCATGCAGACATGGGTTCTCAAATTTCTGGTGAACCCCATAATTCTGAAAGATGTGCAGAAAAGTTGGGGTCGTGAATCCGAACTTCTTAACTTAGATATGGTTGAGATGTTCAATGATCGAGTGTGGAAATTACCACATACAGAAGGCATGGATGAAACAAACCAGCTCGACCTCGCCAATACAAGGATGGAAATGCTTCAATTCACGGCTACGCTGCTGAAGTATCACCACAAGCTTATTCAGGATTTCCGTAGAGACATCATCAAGTTCTCTTGGTCTTATATTCGCATGGAAGACATTATTAACAAATTCGCAGGCTATGTCCTTGTTTCCTACTTCATCGTCTTCTATGATACCCCACACAGGCTTGTTTTGCAGATATTCATATCGCTTCTCAGATCTCACAACAATGAGAGCATGTCCCTTGTCCTGCAGGCGCTTGATATATTGGGTCCATGTCTCCCGAAGAGAGCCCATTCTCACAACATTCCCATCCAGCTATGGGCCAGGTGGCCGCGTCGCGTCTTGGCCGAGGAAAATGCTAACTCGAATCAGGTCATGTGTATTTTCCAGTTCCTCGTCAAGCACCCCGATTTGTTCTATCCAAATAGGGAAGATTTTGCGACTCTTATCATCTCCTATCTACCTAAAATCGCAGGGCCTTCTCCTACTTTGAGCGATACCAAAAGACTCGCGTTGAACCTTGTTGGTTTGATTTGGTCTTGGGAAAAGAGACGGTCTGCAGAGATTGTTATGCAAGCTGATTCACCAAATTCCAAAAAGCGATCGGCTGATGAAGCTGGCTTAGATTCGGAGCAGGCAGTCGAGGGGCGTGCTCCATCGGATCAGATTGCGCCAAAAGATATCCATGAGTACCAGGTTCCCGAAGAGTTCAGGGTAGCGTTGATCAAGTATCTTATGAACTTCATTTGCTCCTTGACTGAACGCTATCCTGTTCCCTCTTCGAAATACTCCCTGGCGGCTCGATCGTCTCCGAGACCTCCAGCGGGGACAATGATAATTGAACAAGCTGTGCAGCTCCTAAGAAACTTCTTGTCATTGCCTCAGTGGAGTGGTCTTGATATTCAACTATATCCTAAGATGATGGATCCTATTTTGACTTCTGAAAAGGCTGATAAGCCAGATGAAAGGCTTGTTACATCAATGGTCAATTGCCTGCAAGTCGTTCGTGTGATACTGGCTACTCGACCTAACGCGTGGGTCTTGAATCATCTTCAATCTATCAAAACGCTTTTGGACAAGGCCCTGCATTTAGAAAATCCCGAAATCCAAGGTTGTTTGCATGGCATCGAGGATGGATTGGAGATATCACCGAAGCACCCGCCACCCATTCAGCGGATTTTGGACGTACTACCTGCGAGAAAACGCGAAGGTGAGGATGCGGACACTGATCAATCCACTCCTGAGATGATCCGTTATATGAATAGCGTCGCGTCTGAGGGATTGTCAAATGGCCACCATATCTCGGCACTCAATATTTTGTGGACCCTTTCTAGGTGCAGGCCAGAAGAGATTGATCAGCACATCGGAGCCATCTTGAAGGTGTTCTCGCATAAGCTGGCTAAAGATCATGTAGCAGCGTTCCTGCCGAGGCCGCCTCCTGGCATGCCTCCAAGATCTCCAGAGGTACCAGCGGTCGGTGAACCTGAGTATGAAGAGGGTATCGATCTCATATCTAAAACAATCGACCTCGTGTCCGTCCGGATGTCGCATCTTGGAGAACAGCGGCGACCATTCCTGAGCATAATTGGACAGGTTGTTGACCGTTCGCACGATCAAAGGCTGTGTCTTAAAATTCTAGGCATCACAGAGGACTGGATACTCAACTCAAAAGAGTCTTGGCCGACCACCAAAGAAAAGACTGCAGTCCTATTGAAAATGCTCAGTTTCGAACATAGGCCTGACCCTGTTCCCCTGAAACGTTTCCTTGACTTGATCATCAGGATATACGAAGATCCCAAGTTCACAAGGACCGATCTGGCAGTCCGTTTAGAGCAGGCCTTTCTCATTGGTACAAGAACGAAGGATGTGAAGCTCCGGAATCGTTTCATGTCGCTCTTTGACAAAAGTTTATCGCGTTCTCCAAATGCCAGACTTAGCTATGTACTGACTTCCCAGAACTGGGAGACTTTAAAGGAGTCATTCTGGATCACCCAGGCTTCACATTTGCTACTCCGCGCGGTCGACATGGCCGCGCCTGCACGAATTGACGCCGAAGACTATACTGTCTTCCCAACATCATTTCTGTACGGCAGTTTCAACAAGGATCCAAGAAAAGCTGACGTCATGATTGATTCAAACTTGGAGACTTTGATAGCCGACCATCGACGATTTAATCATGAACTTGGTGAGGTCAAGAGTCGCGATATATTGGAGCCCCTGATTCAGCTTCAGTATCTTGATACCAAAGTTGCTTACAGCATGTGGATGACAATGTTCGCGATTAGCTGGTCTGTGCTGTCGCATGAAGAACGGTTCGAATTGGAGAAGGGTATAGTGACACTGATAACGAGACCTTATCATCAGGCGCAACTTGATGATCGGCCAAACGTCATCCAAGCGCTGATCGAAGCTTGCATCAGGGCTCGTCCCCGTTGCAAACTTCCACCACATGTCATGAAGTTCCTTGCCAAAACCTTTGATGTCTGGCATCCTACGGCAATACATCTTGAAGCCTCCGCTATCTCGCCAATTATTGACACGCCAAAAGCTCGTGAAAGCAACCTCGATGCATTGGTTGAGTTGTATGCTGGCCTGCAAGAAGACGATCTATTTTATGGTACGTGGAGAAGGCGATGCAAGTTCGTAGAGACGAACGCGGCGTTGTCTCACGAACAGAATGGAATGTGGGATAAGGCTCAGCAACTGTATGAATCTGCACAAGTCAAAGCTCGCACTGGGTCAGTGCCGTTCTCTCAAGCGGAGTACTATCTCTGGGAAGATCACTGGATTATTTGTGCAGAGAAGCTTCAGCAATGGGATATTCTTACCGATTTTGCCAAACATGAAAACTTCAATGATCTGCTTTTGGAGTCAATGTGGAGGAACATCGAATTGTGGACTACTGAGACAAGCCGCGATAGCCTAGAGTCTCTCATCAAATCCGTGTCAGACGCGCCAACTCCACGCCGTCTATACTTCCAAGCTTTCTTAGCATTGCTAAAATGCCATGCCAACAAAGAGTCAACTCATGAACTCAACCTCATATCTGATGACGCCGTTCAACTATCAATTCGCAAGTGGCATCAATTGCCAAAACGCATCACCAACGCACATATACCTATCCTGGAAAACTTCCAGCTTCTTGTGGAACTGCATGATGCAACTATTATCTGCAACAGCTTGGCTCAGACTAATGAGAGGAACCTCGATTCAAAGTCGGCTGAATTGAAGCTCTTGCTGGGTACCTGGCGTGACCGACTGCCCAACGTTTGGGATGACATTAATGCTTGGCAGGATCTCGTTACATGGCGTCAACATATTTTCCAGCTCGTCAATTCGACGTATCTCAGCCTTCTTCCCTCGTCCGCCGGCAATGTTGCAAGCAATTCCTATGCTTACAGAGGTTATCATGAAATTGCTTGGATTGTCAATCGGTTTGCCCATGTGGCTCGCAAGCATCAGATGCCTGAAGTCTGCATCAATCAACTCAGCCGGATCTATACGTTACCAAACATCGAAATTCAGGAGGCTTTCTTAAAATTACGGGAACAAGCTAAATGTCATTATCAGAATCAGAAGGAGCTCACGACCGGTCTGGATGTCATCAACAATACGAATTTGAGCTATTTCAGCGCACCTCAGAAAGCGGAGTTTTATACTTTAAAGGGAATGTTCCTTTCGAAATTGAACAGAACGACGGAGACCGACGATGCATTCGGCGTTGCGTTATACTTTGACATCCGATCTGCCAGGGCATGGGCGGAATGGGCTCAATTCAATGATCAGTGCTTCAAAGCTGATCCGAGCAACATGGAACTTGCTCGCAATGCAATGTCCTGCTATTTAGAAGCGGCTGGTCTTTACAAAAGCCATAAATCAAGGAAGATTCTAAGTCGGATCCTCTGGCTTTTGACTCTAGACGACAAAGAAGGGACCATTTCGAAGATTTTTGAGAATTTTGGGGGGGAGACACCGGTCTGGTACTGGATAACATTTATCCCTCAGTTGCTTACTGGACTCACACAGAAGGAGGCGAAACTCTGCAAAGCAGTTTTGGGGCGCATCGCAAAAGTCTTCCCGCAATCACTTTTCTTCTCTCTTCGTACGAGCAGGGAGGAATTCATGACTGCGAAGAAGCAGTATGATCAAAAGCTTGAAAGGGCAAGTAGGCTCAAGCAGCAGTCAGCTACAGCCTCTCCCGCTATTTCTGAACAAAAGTCAAATCCTGAATCAACGGCGTCTATCACCGGCAGAAGTGACACGAAGACCAACGATGGGACGAATACTCCGAGTGTCGCTCCAACACCGGCTGCTAGTGATGTCTCGGGAACTCAGAATGGAACTGCCACAGTCGGTGGGGGTAATAGTACACCTAGTAATACTAACGTACAGATGCCTACTGCAGCAAGTCATCAGCATCCTGTTGACCCGTCAAGAAACAAGTCTCCTCAGCCTCAGCGTCCCTGGGAGTTATGTGAGGAGGTCATGGCCGGACTCAAGACGGCATTCCCGCTTCTTGCCTTGTCAATGGAGACCATGGTTGATCAAATCCATTCTCGCTTCAAGTGCACCATCGATGAGGATGCATATCGCCTCATAGTTGCCTTGCTCAATGATGGTATAGCCCTGATTAACCGGGCACCCGCATCATACATCCAAGAGGGCAAACTTCCAGGAGGCACAGAGGCCAATGTCAACCGCTTCATGGAGACTGTCTTACCTGCGCATATACGCAAGGCGTTCGAGCAAGATTTCAGGGTAAAGACACTGACAATGTATGATTACATCCACAAATTACGACGTTGGAGGGATAGGTTTGAGGAGAAACTTGATTCCCGGGCAAGTCCGCAGTCACTGGAGGCATACTCGTCGAACCTTGCTGAGTTCAAATTCTTCAAATTTGACGAAGTCGAAGTTCCCGGGCAGTACGTTCAATTGAAGGACAGCAATAAGGACTTCATCCGCATTGACCACTACTTACCCGATGTCGATCTCGTTCGGGGTCCTGGCGGCTGTCACAGGCGTATAAAGATCCGCGGTCACGATGGCAGCTTGCATCCGTTCGCTGTTCAGCACCCTTCCCCGCGTCACTGTCGTCGAGAGGAGCGGATGCTTCAGCTTTTCAGGATTTTCAATAGCGTTCTCGCCAAGAAGAAGGAAAGTCGTCGTCGCAACATCAACTTCTATTTGCCCGTGATAGTTCCACTTGCTTCACATATCCGACTCATTCAGGACGATCCTTCCTATGTTTCACTTCAAGCCATCTACGAAGATCACTGCCGCCGCGTGGGTATGAATAAGGATGATCCATTACTCTTCACAATGGAAAAGATGCGTGCTCTTGTTGAGGCGCGACAGAATGTAAGTTACCGAGTATCTTCACCCCACTACATTGGTGGTCAACCTACTGACGCAAGCAAGTGGACGGCTCAGCAGTCCAATATTCTACGCACTGAAATATTCTCTGCGATTCAGGAGAAATGGGTACCACACACACTGGTGCTTGACTACTTCCAGAGAATCTACCCCAGTTACGCCGATCACTACTTATTCCGCAGACAGGTCTCCTACCAATATGCTTGTGTTGCCTTCATGACTTACATCATGCACATGAACAACCGCATGCCATCAAAGATCTTCTTCTCTCGTGGGACTGGCAATATCTGGGCTAGCGATATTCTACCATCAATGCATCCTGCCAAGGCTGTATTCTTCAATCCTGAGCCAGTCCCATTCCGCCTGACCCCTAACCTCCAGACACTCATGGGGCCACTGTTCATGGAGGGCATATTCTCGAGTACGATGATGGCACTTGCTCGCTGTCTGACTGAGCCACGTCACGAGCTCGAGCAACAGCTCAGCATATTTGTCAGGGATGAGATGCTGTTTTGGGTAGCTACACATTTCCGCGGTAATTTGGCAGAACACCAGTTGCGAGAATTTGTCCAGACAAATACCGACTTCATAGTTAACCGCGCCGTCAGCCTCGCAAGCTCTCCTGATGGGTCCCTTCCCGCTAACCAATCTGTCATTGATCTCATTTCTAGAGCGGTCAACCCGCACCAGCTAGCTCTGTGCGATGGCCTGTGGATGGCTTACCTTTGATTTTACTTGTTGCCGTTTTCTCGGCTCTACTTTCCTTTTTGCTGTTCTCTTGCGCTTCAATCTTTTTTTGAATTCAATGTCTTCTTTCTGGCGATTACCCCTGTGTTGGTTTTGTACTACTAGCATATTTCAATATTTCTATTATTCCTTTTGATTCTTTTCGCCGTCGCGCTCCGCTACTAGAAATTCAATTGATTACTTTCTGCAGGTGCGCCACTTCGACGCAGGTAATGACTTGCTGCAAGCCAATTCACGTTGAAGTAGGTGACTTCGTAGATTTGGGAAAGGGTATCGTTTGCCTAGAAACAAGAAAGAAGAAAAAAACACGATAATGTGTGCCAACGTCAGATCAAACAAGAGGCGACTTCTTTTTAATCCCTAGTCCAGCATCAAAGGGCTTTCGTTTCGGTTTTTTGACTCTCGTGAAAGAAGGAGGAGGCATAGCTACACCCGGTATCGCCGGAGTATTAGACTCTTGGATGCTTGCAGAAGTAGTAACCTCGGTTTTCACCAGACGCTTCACTTTTTCGCCAGTCTCCGTAGTAAACGCCCATCGAGCTTCCTCCGCAATTTCTTCCTCTTCACGTCGCAATCTCTCCAGTTCTTCCTCTTGAGCATGTGAAAGAGCCATCCGCTCGGCACCACCATATTCTCCACGTTCTATGCGAGCGTTTCGGGTCCGTATCTCATCAAGAGCGTCAGCGACTGCCATCTCTCTTTTGCTGTCAAGCATTTTCTCTTCAAGTTCAGCCATCTTGTCACGCTCCTCTTGCTCTTTTCTCTCGCCTTCTTCTCGTTCGAGTCGGTCGAGGAGTTGCTCCTCGGTTTCCTCTAGTTCTTCCTTTTTAGCATCCCTCCATAACTCGAAATTCCGCTTCGCACCCTTTTCAGCAACATAGTCCATATGCTTTGGGTCAGTTTTGAATGTGATTTCGCTCGAACATCTTGTGCAGCGAATGTAGAAGCGGTATATGGGAATGTTGAGATATCTTTCTTCTGTG